>CAWUFW010000982.1:3000000-3300117 GCA_963921515.1 Calotriton arnoldi | reverse complement strand
CCCCTGAAACAAAGCACTCAGCTGCCTGAGCCAGACATGTGCCCCGCGTGCATCATCCTCCCCGTTCCAAGGCACAGTAACCTTGAACCCACTTGCTTCGCGACCTGCAATTCACCCTCCCACTCCGATCCCCCCCAGCATTAAAGCAGAAACACTCCAGGGGGGGGGCGATATGAATGCCTCGTTGCGGGTCGCATACTGGAGGGAGGGGAGGGGGAGAGGTTGGCGAGGAGCCACGGGCGCTCCGAGAGCCGCCGGTGGGGCAGGCCTGGGGGTCGCGGGGCCGAAACAGGGCCCCCCTTTCGGCCGCCCCCAACCCGACCCACGTCGCACACCGGCTGCAGGCACAAAACCCAGCGGGCCTCCCGCGGGGCTGGGCCAAGAAATCTGGGGAGCCTGCAGCCGGTACGGGCTGAGACCGAACGACGGCCAGTGAATAGGGGCCGGGGGAGGGGGACGACTCACCTCACAATAGCAGACCACCGACGACGGCCAAATCATACAACAAGCCGACGGCTTGACCAACGATTAAACGACACCACAAGACGGCGTGTCCGGCGCAAAGAGGATGCCAGAAAGGCGGGGTGAGGTATAAGTACCCTCCCCCGACCTCTGTGCGCCGGAAGTGACGCGCCTAGCACACCAAGGCGAAAGGACTCCTTCCCTGAGTCCAACCACTAGACTAGGAGGGGTGGTGTTTGTGCCCAAATGGCACTAAAGGGCCGCCCTTTTAGGTGGCCCCCTGTGGGGGCCGCGGGCAGCCGCATAGTGCCATTATTGGCAACATCCCCACCCACAGTCCGAGCATGCATGAATAAATAAATACACAACACAACTTTTGTTATGGGAAAATATTGCTGCAGGTTTATTCCATACAAAAGTATGCAATATGGTGGGTTATCTTACGGGCGATCCAAGGGCAGGCAGCTGTAACCAACCTATGCTGCCCTGCCCGCCTGATGAGCCAGCACTGTGGGGAACCCAATCAGTGCTACACCTATTGGGTGATCCTCTTCCCGGATCACGTGACACATTGGTCCCTTATTACTCACGCCCCTTTCAGGGCGGAGCGTAGCAAGGCAAGCCCCCGGTTGGTCAGGCCCCCAACCGCCCGAAGGACTAACGGGGCGCCGACGCGGTTTTCCAGGAACCTGCCCTGAGGCTCCTGGTATTTGGCTCTGGCACCCCTATGGGGCTCGTGCAGAGGTACCCTTCTGTACCCATCTGCTTCCAGATCGCCCTGTAACTCCACCACAGCTCTGGAGGCGGCCCCCGTCGCCGCCAGAGCCCCCCCACCAACACAGCTGTATTCTCACCTGCAACCTGCCATTTCCAAGGCCTCCTGCAAGTCCAGGAGGAACAGATCCATCCCCACTGGAGACAAGTGGACCCCATCTTGATCAAAATATCCTTTGACATTAGCCTGGATCAACTCGTGTCTGATGAAACCAAGACCCCTCTGGTCTGTGAACTTACGCATACAACCATTCACCCTCTTGCGGGAATGTTCCACCGCCTCGCTGGACCTAGCCCCGTGCCATTCTCTGCGCGGGATGATCTCGGACCACCAGAGCTCACATTGCCCCATGCATTTGCTGATTTCCCCTAAGTCAGACTTCATGGCTTGTAATAATGCCCCCCTCCCCATGGGAATAAAATCGTTGCCCCCTAAATGGATCACCAAGATTTTGGGGAGAGCTCCCCCCCGAGCCAGTCTCTGCTCCAGTCTGTTCATGAGGCTGCTCCATCTCATTCCGGGAAAACCCATCCAGACAAACTGCGTTTGTGCAAACCCCCGCATCCAATTCCTGCGTGCAGCCCACTGCGCCAACCTGGCAACGACTGAATGGCCGATCACCCACACTCGGGATCCTGGTAAAATAAACGGACGCCATTTTTTACACACTGTTTTAATGTCCATTTTGGTCACACATTATTTTTGGCAAAAACACACTCCAAACCACTGCACACAATATTTACAATTTACATGCGGTGCCTTCAAGGGTGGATGTAGCGCTCAAAGCAGCGAGATTGCCAGCGCCCCACCTTTTTTATGCCTTGGGGCTCCATGCCTGCCTTAAATGCCACTGTGGCTGCCCCAATCCTAAAGGAGTGGCTGGAGTACTTTCTGTCGGGGTGGGCGAGGCCCGAGCGTGCTAAGCAGGCACCCATGATCCGATCTACCTGAAATTTCGTAAGAGGTCCCTTGTCTGCATGTATCAGGAAGTAACCCGGGGCATTGGGGCGCACAGCCATATAATCCTTAACTCTGGCAACTGGGCAGTACCTCTGGTCCCCCAGTGGCTTTAGAACTACCTCCGCCCCCGCCCCGCCCTGCCTGGTCTGTTTTGGACTTCCTAATATGGATCACCAGGGTGTCCATCAGTTTCACATCCTGGTTGCCTAAGGCGTCACCAGACAGGTCTGATTTGGACCTAGCCACCAGTTCGCTAATTCTGAAAGCCCCAAAGAATGCCAGGCAGAAAGCTGCCGCGAAGAGTCTGGCCTCAAATTGCGAATGCGTGACCTGATCGACTGCCTGCAGCATCACCCTGGAGTGTGGGAAAGTCAATGGGACCCCTGTTGTCCGGAGCCCTAACCTCCTCTCTGGCCCACCCTTTGAGGGCCGCCCTGATCAGGAAAGATTTAGTCGGGTCCTGCCCACCCCTCAACTTGGTGTTGTGGCTCACAGCCGCCAGGTGACCACAGACCCACGAGTGACTCTTCCCCTGATCCTTTGCCCAAAGTACAATCACCTGCACCCTCTGTTCCAAGGAAAGGGAAACTGAGCCCAGTATCTCTGAAACGCTTAAGAATGTGGTAAGGTGCGCCTTGTATCTCTTCCTGGTCCCAGGTGCCAAGGAGCGTTCCCCTATCGCTGTCAATCGCTGTTCCACTGCAGAATGCGCCAGAGGTGTGCCGGGAAGGGGGTCATCTCCGCTCCGCCGCGGCCAGGCCTCACGGAAACGGAGTCACTGAAAACGAGAGAGAGCGTCAGCTGCCACATTCTTGACCCCCTCGATGTGCCTGGCCCTAAATTCGATATTGCAGCGCAGGCAGGCCCTGATCAATTCCCTTAACAAACACAGTACCAGGGGACACTTAGCCGTCTGCCCATTGATGGCCTGCACCACCGCCATGTTATCAGACCAGAATATGACCTTCCTATCTGATAACGCCTCGGGCCACAAATGTAGAGCAATCACAATGGGAAACAGTTCAAGTACAGTTATGTTTGCGGTTATGTTACGCTTGCGCCATGCATTAGGCCACTTCTGTGCACACCATTCGGCCCCCATTATGGCACCGAAACCGTCTCTCCCTGAGGCATCGGTGAAGAGGCAGAGCTCAGGACTGCCAGCCCAGGGTGCTCTCCAGATAACCGTCCCATTAAAGTGCAGTAGGAACTCATGCCATATTAACAGGTCCTCTTTCAAACCTATACCCAGCCTGACCAGGTGGTGTTTCTTGTGTACCTTAGCCGTTGCCCTAGCTAGTCTTCTTGCAAATACTCTACCTGCCGGGATCACCCTAGCCGCGAAATTCAGTTTTCCCAAAAGGCACTGGATCGCACCCAGGGTAGCCTTGTCCTTGCCTAGCAATGCCTGAATATCCTGACGCAGATCCCGCACCTTATCGGCAGCGAGCCTGGACTCGCCCTTGATCGTGTCCAGCTCGATGCCCAAAAACGTGAGAACCTGAGCCGGACCCTCAGTCTTGCCAGGTGCCAGCGGGACCCCCAGGCGCCTGCCAAGTCTTGGAAGCACTGTAATCCCTCGCTACAGTCCTGAGTCCCTGCGCCCCCAATGAACAAGAAGTCATCCAGGTAATGAGTCACTCCCTCTATGCTGTATGCCCAGGAGAGCGCCCACTGGAGAAAGGAGCTGAAAGCCTCAAAGTAGGCGCAGGACACAGCGCAACCCATAGGCATGCATCTGTCAAAGAAGACTTTTCCCTGCCATTTGAACCCCAAGAGGTGCTGGCTGTCAGGGTGAACCGGCAGCAGGCGGAATGCAGATTCGACGTCCGACTTGGCCAGCCAGGCCCCCCTACCCGCTCTCCTCACCATGTCCACAGCCATGTCTAAGGAGCAGTAAGAGACTGAACATGTCCCCTTTTCTAACCAGTGGTTCACCGAGTTGCCTTCCGGGTAGGACAGATGATGGATCAACCGGAAAGCCCCTGGTTCCTTCTTAGGGACCACACCCAGCGGGGAGATCAAGAAATGCTCTAGTGGGGGGAGATCAAAGGGGCCCGCTACCCTACCCAATGCCACATCCTTCTGGACTTTCTCCATTACTACACTTGGCAGTTCCCTGGCCGACTTGAGATTCTCTGCATCCCTGCAACCTAGAGGGCCCTGGTATGGTATCTTGAAGCCCTCCACGAAGCTCTCTGCTAAGAGCCGACTGTCTTTTGAGTTCGGGTAAGACCGGAGCAGGGGGAGGAGGGTCTGAATGATGATGGGGGAGGGGCCCTTAACATTGGATGGTGAATGGCCGCCCAATGAGGGGGGCGATGGAGGAACAGTGGGGAGGGGGCAGGGGTGGTCCTGTCTTCTCCTTGTTACTAACTGTCCTGCCTGCTGGCGGGTGTTGGGGGACCCTCCCGCTTGACGCTGCATGAAATGGCCGGGTGATTGGCCCCACACTTGCTGCAGCCGTGGGCAAACTTGCAGACCTTGCCCCAGGAGCAAGACCCAGCATTGTACAGCCTACAGGTGCCGGAGTTGAATCTCTTACCCCCTGCTTCTGTCCCCTTCCCTGGCTTCCTCGAAAGGGCTGCTTGAAAGTGCGTTTGCCAGTCTGCTTTGGACCTTTATAATTGTCCCACCCCTTCTGATTTTTGCTCACCCCATCCTTGTGCTCAGTGGTGAATTTCCCCATGTGTTCGACCCAGAGCTGAATCTCTTTCTGATCCCACCCTAGCTCCGGACATAAGGCCACTCTCTTCCGGAAATCCCGGTCATAGTTGTGCCACCCAATCCCGCCTGTCTTTTTTGCCTCATTTTGTATGGAGCGGGAATACTGCATTAATGCCGGCCCCTGCTCTGGGTACTTCTCCATGATCACCGCAGCCAAAATGGTGAATGCCTCCACCCAATTCTCAATTGTTTTTTCAGGCCAAGGTTGGTATCTCACCTTCTTATCCTCATCCTTACCCCCCATCTTCCTCGTATCTTGCCCTTCTACCCCGTGCATCAATAAGGTCAAGATATCCACAAACTCCCGCCTCCAAATCCCTTCTTTGGCAGCCAGTGGCACCTCCCAAGCCAATGAGCAACGCCCCGACGCCAGAGGTGCCATCGTGATAAGTGGCAGGGGCGCTGTCGCCGCTGCTGCTGTTTGTTTTAGCTCGGTGGGGGGTGAGGTGGTGCGGGACTCTTGTAAGGCGGCTGGCTTAGGAACCGGACCGCTGGTCAGTGGGGGGATGGGCGCGGCCGCGTGATTTGCATTGTGTGGGGGTGTCGCCAGCTGATGCCCCCCAGCCCTGGGGAATTGGTGACTGCCGCTGCGCCATTGGTGACCTGCGCTGTATTTGACCCCGCCTCTTGTAGGGACCCAGACCCTACTGCTTTAACGGCTCCCTCCGGTGGTTTTTGAACGTTCGCGCTGCTGGCCAGGCCCCCCAGACCTGCGTTACTGCAGGTGCCCCAACTCCACCAGGCACTGGAGTCGCCAGCGAAGGAGGTGCCGCAGTGTTATCTAAACGTGTTTGGAATTGCGCCATCAAACTCAACATATTATCCATCACCTTACCCATTTTATCAAAGTTCTCGGCGCCAACTACGGAAGTGTTCGGTGCACTCGCTGGTACCCCTGCGGGCCCTACTTCTTGCGGATAGGTCACTACTCTGACCTTCGATGCCGGAGGGTCTGAAGGAAATTCCTTATTAGTGGGCCTGCGCACCCGTTTGGGCTTGGCAGATCCTGGTTTCGCTGGTCCTGCCTGTGGCTCACTTGGGAGGTCCGCCACCACCCCGGAGTCCTCCTGCCCTCGGGAGTTGAGGATTCCTTGATCCCATTCTACTCCTTTGGCCTTCGCCATGTCCATAAAGTTCGCCCAGACTGCCTCCTGCGACATGCTGGGCTGGGACTCATCCACACAGCTGATTTGAGAAAACAAGAGGGCGGGGGTTCCTTGGGTGTTCATGTCTCCGGACTGTCAAGCTGACGGCCTTAAACGGATCCTAAGGGGATAGAGAATCGTAAATACTTGCCCCGCCAATTCCTGAGGGCGCCGCCACACTGCTGTGCTGCAGGGGCCCCGTGTTCCTATCCCCGGCCCGTGTCCAACCCACGTGTGCCCCGGTACTTACTTCGCTTCTTGATTCCTGACAACCTAGCCTGCTGAGCGGTCTCGGGGAGGAATAATGTCCCTGCGGGTGGGTGGTAGGTGCACTTATGGGAGCGAGGAGTCCTCGACTGCAGTTCCATGGGCCTATTGCTTGCTGTAATTCAAAATTGCAGATTAAGACACCTCGCAGTCACAGCGTGCACATCACCAGAGACTCATGTTGGCGCGCCGACCCACATCCCCGCGCTTCTCCCCCCGCTGCACCTGGAACCCTCCCTCACCTACTGCCTCATGTCCACTGAGGCTCGCGCCGTAAGCTCATTTGAGGCGTCAGGGGCGCCCGCATCCGATTACTGTTGCCTCACCAGTGTCTACTCGTCCACGACCGCGACCGTCCTGGATGATCCGGAGCGACCACGCTTCCAGGGACTGACCCTAATATGCTCCGACGCCTGAATGATCTGTACCACTGCAGCTGTCACGGTGCCATGTCCACTTGCGCAAAAACCCTGTAATACACAAGAACAGTCATACACATTTACAGGTTACCAGCTCACACCCAAAGGTGGCGGGTCAACCATTGTCTAAAAGTAAAATATCGTTACGCAAAGCTGAGAACGAAACAAATGCTCAAACATCTAGTAATCATTCAAAACTCACATTTTCAGAGAAGCAAAATATCACAAACGCGCTGAAACAACCAGAAAACACGTATTTAAAGGACAGGCGTGTTGTGGCAATGACTGGGGGCCAATAATGGTACTTTGGGTTCAATCAGGCGATACCTATTTTTACGCCTCCGCTCGTAAATCTCGGCTGCTGAAACATTTATCAAAAGCGAAAAATGCCATATACTACACAGGACCTCCAACCAGCAGGTAGGAATCAGACAGAAGGTACCACAGCGTTTTGCATAATCCCCAGATACGTTACAGACGGACAAATTCATTTTCAGGCACAGAGAGATTAAGTGTTCGCCACATCAGAGGCTGTATGACACGTGCCTGGAATACAAAGAGACTGTTTAATAATTACCACCATCTGCGCCTCGCAAAGCCAGTGGTACACGTGGACACCACAACCCTCTGTCCCCACTCTGGGTCCGCGGCGACCAACAATTGCCCCAGCTGTCGCTGTTGTGGCCGCTGCGGGATCGTGCTGTTTATTAGCCCCCTTGCCCTCTCGTGGCCCGCACCAGTCCCTCGTTGACCCTGCGCTCCTCCTCTCCCGTAAACCAACGCGCTTAGGCGGCCTGGATTTGTAGCGGTGAACTTCCCCATGCGCTCGATCCCCACAACCGCTGTGCGCACCACTCTAGTTGATGTCGTGCGGGACGCCAACAAGTCCCTGCTCACCCTATACTACCCTACCTTGCACCATCACTCGGTTGAGCGGCGTACAGCATTAAAAGACATTAAATATGTTTTCATAATTCTCCTGGGCGAACGCTATTCCATTATGGTTGCTTAAGGAACGTAAATGAAGAATGCAGGGATCGATGCCACTACTTCTCAAATGCTAAAGGAGCGCTCTACCATTTAAGTTATTCCCCTCTCGTTTGAAAACTCAAACGTTAAATTAACAATACGCCGCGCTGCTGGCGGTCTACCGACAGGCTGCCTGCATCCATACCTGCATAGCCCGGGCGGTATCGCCCACTTACCGACCTAATCCCAGGCCGTTCGATGCTACCCCGGCGACACCTTGCGCCGCAATCTGCGCCCTAGAGCTCTGTCGCGCGTGACCGGAATAACAACTAGCCTAGAGAAACACAGTAACAGGCGCTCGTGGCATACCCCAACGGAACGGGGTACTCCACCAACTGGTACACGACCACAGCCTACATGCGGGTGAAACGTGCACACGTGAATACACAGCCAGCCCACACTGAGCGGCACAACGACCGCTTCCCCCACGATTGTTACTACAATCGGTATTTGCACGCTAATCGCTCCCCTGAAACAAAGCACTCAGCTGCCTGAGCCAGACATGTGCCCCGCGTGCATCATCCTCCCCGTTCCAAGGCACAGTAACCTTGAACCCACTTGCTTCGCGACCTGCAATTCACCCTCCCACTCCGATCCCCCCCAGCATTAAAGCAGAAACACTCCAGGGCGGGGGCGGTATGAATGCCTCGTTGTGAGTCGCATTCTGGAGGGGGGAGGGGGAGAGGTTGGCGAGGAGCCACGGGCGCTCCGAGAGCCGCCGGTGGGGCAGGCCTGCGGGTCGCGGGGCCAAAACAGGGCCCCCCTTTCGGCCGCCCCCAACCCGACCCACGCCGCACACCGGCTGCAGGCACAAAACCCAGCGGGCCTCCCGCTGGGCTGGGCGGAGAAATCCGGGGAGCCTGCAGCCGGTACGGGCTCAGACTGAACGACGGCCAGTGAATAGGGGCCGGGGGAGGGGGACGACTCACCTCACAATAGCAGACCACCGACGACGGCCAAATCATACAACAAGCCGACGGCTTGACCAACGATTAAACGACACCACAAGACGGCGTGTCCGGCGCAAAGAGGACGCCAGAAAGGCGGGGTGAGGTATAAGTACCCTCCCCCGACCTCTGTGCGCCGGAAGTGACGCGCCTAGCACACCAAGGCGAAAGGACTCCTTCCCTGAGTCCAACCACTAGACTAGGAGGGGTGGTGTTTGTGCCCAAATGGCACTAAAGGGCCGCCCTTTTAGGTGGCCCCCTGCGGGGCCGCGGGCAGCCGCATAGTGCCATTATTGGCAACATCCCCACCCACAGTCCGAGCATACATGAATAAATAAATACACAACACAACTTTTGTTATGGGAAAATATTGCTGCAGGTTTATTCCATACAAAAGTATGCAATATGGTGGGTTATCTTACGGGCGATCCAAGGGCAGGCAGCTGTAACCAACCTATGCTGCCCTGCCCGCCTGATGAGCCAGCACTGTGGGGAACCCAATCAGTGCTACACCTATTGGGTGATCCTCTTCCCGGATCACGTGACACATTGGTCCCTTATTACTCACGCCCCTTTCAGGGCGGAGCGTAGCAAGGCAAGCCCCCGGTTGGTCAGGCCCCCAACCGCCCGAAGGACTAACGGGGCGCCGACGCGGTTTTCCAGGAACCTGCCCTGAGGCTCCTGGTATTTGGCTCTGGCACCCCTATGGGGCTCGTGCAGAGGTACCCTTCTGTACCCATCTGCTTCCAGATCGCCCTGTAACTCCACCACAGCTCTGGAGGCGGCCCCCGTCGCCGCCAGAGCCCCCCCACCAACACAGCTGTATTCTCACCTGCAACCTGCCATTTCCAAGGCCTCCTGCAAGTCCAGGAGGAACAGATCCATCCCCACTGGAGACAAGTGGACCCCATCTTGATCAAAATATCCTTTGACATTAGCCTGGATCAACTCGTGTCTGATGAAACCAAGACCCCTCTGGTCTGTGAACTTACGCATACAACCATTCACCCTCTTGCGGGAATGTTCCACCGCCTCGCTGG
The DNA here is from genome assembly GCA_963921515.1 of Calotriton arnoldi. NCBI lineage: Eukaryota > Metazoa > Chordata > Amphibia > Caudata > Salamandridae > Calotriton > Calotriton arnoldi. Next base: position 3,290,346 of record CAWUFW010000982.1, on the reverse strand, counting down.
ACCTAGCCCCGTGCCATTCTCTGCGCGGGATGATCTCGGACCACCAGAGCTCACATTGCCCCATGAGTTTGCTGATTTCCCCTAAGTCAGACTTCATGGCTTGTAATAATGCTCCCCTCCCCATGGGAATAAGATCGTTGCCCGCTAAATGGATCACCAACATTTTGGGGAGAGCTCCCCCCGAGCCAGTGTCTGCTCCAGTCTGTTCATGAGGCTGCTCCATCTCATTCCGGGAAAACCCATCCAGACAAACTGCGTTTGTGCAAACCCCCGCATCCAATTCCTGCGTGCAGCCCACTGCGCCAACCTGGCAACGACTGAATGGCCGATCACCCACACTCGGGATCCTGGTAAAATAAACGGACGCCATTTTTTACACAGTTTTAATGTCCATTTTGGTCACACATTATTTTTGGCAAAAACACACTCCAAACCACTGCACACAATATTTACAATTTACATGCGGTGCCTTCAAGGGTGGATGTAGCGCTCAAAGCAGCGAGATTGCCAGCGCCCCACCTTTTTTATGCCTTGGGGCTCCATGCCTGCCTTAAATGCCACTGTGGCTGCCCCAATCCTAAAGGAGTGGCTGGAGTACTTTCTGTCGGGGTGGGCGAGGCCCGAGCGTGCTAAGCAGGCACCCATGATCCGATCTACCTGGAATTTCGTAAGAGGTCCCTTGTCTGCATGTATCAGGAAGTAACCCGGGGCATTGGGGCGCACAGCCATATAATCCTTAACTCTGGCAACTGGGCAGTACCTCTGGTCCCCCAGTGGCTTTAGAACTACCTCCGCCCCCGCCCTGCCTGGTCTGTTTTGGACTTCCTAATATGGATCACCAGGGTGTCCATCAGTTTCACAACCTGGTTGCCTAAGGCGTCACCAGACAGGTCTGATTTGGACCTAGCCACCCATTCGCTAATTCTGAAAGCCCCAAAGAATGCCAGGCAGAAAGCTGCCGCGAAGAGTCTGGCCTCAAATTGCGAATGCGTGACCTGATCGACTGCCTGCAGCACACCCTGGAGTGTGGGGAAAGTCAATGGGACTCCTGTTGTCCGGAGCCCTAACCTCCTCTCTGGCCCACCCTTTGAGGGCCGCCCTGATCAGGAAAGATTTAGTCGGGTCCTGCCCACCCCTCAACTTGGTGTTGTGGCTCACAGCCGCCAGGTGACCACAGACCCACGAGTGACTCTTCCCCTGATCCTTTGCCCAAAGTACAATCACCTGCACCCTCTGTTCCAAGGAAAGGGAAACTGAGCCCAGTATCTCTGAAACGCTTAAGAATGTGGTAAGGTGCGCCTTGTATCTCTTCCTGGTCCCAGGTGCCAAGGAGCGTTCCCCTATCGCTGTCAATCGCTGTTCCACTGCAGAATGCGCCAGAGGTGTGCCGGGAAGGGGGTCATCTCCGCCTCGCGGCCAGGCCTCACGGAAACGGAGTCACTGAAAACGAGAGAGAGCGTCAGCTGCCACATTCTTGACCCCCTCGATGTGCCTGGCCCTAAATTCGATATTGCAGCGCAGGCAGGCCCTGATCAATTCCCTTAACAAACACAGTACCAGGGGACACTTAGCCGTCTGCCCATTGATGGCCTGCACCACCGCCATGTTATCAGACCAGAATATGACCTTCCTATCTGATAACGCCTCGGGCCACAAATGTAGAGCAATCAGAATGGGAAACAGTTCAAGTACAGTTATGTTTGCGGTTATGTTACGCTTGCGCCATGCATTAGGCCACTTCTGTGCACACCATTCGGCCCCCATTATGGCACCGAAACCGTCTCTCCCTGAGGCATCGGTGAAGAGGCAGAGCTCAGGACTGCCAGCCCAGGGTGCTCTCCAGATAACCGTCCCATTAAAGTGCAGTAGGAACTCATGCCACATTAACAGGTCCTCTTTCAAACCTATACCCAGCCTGACCAGGTGGTGTTTCTTGTGTACCTTAGCCGTTGCCCTAGCTAGTCTTCTTGCAAATACTCTACCTGCCGGGATCACCCTAGCCGCGAAATTCAGTTTTCCCAAAAGGCACTGGATCGCACCCAGGGTAGCCTTGTCCTTGCCTAGCAATGCCTGAATATCCTGACGCAGATCCCGCACCTTATCGGCAGCGAGCCTGGACTCGCCCTTGATCGTGTCCAGCTCGATGCCCAAAAACGTGAGAACCTGAGCCGGACCCTCAGTCTTGCCAGGTGCCAGCGGGACCCCCAGGCGCCTGCCAAGTCTTGGAAGCACTGTAATCCCTCGCTACAGTCCTGAGTCCCTGCGCCCCCGATGAACAAGAAGTCATCCAGGTAATGAGTCACTCCCTCTATGCTGTATGCCCAGGAGAGCGCCCACTGGAGAAAGGAGCTGAAAGCCTCAAAGTAGGCGCAGGACACAGCGCAACCCATGGGCATGCATCTGTCAAAGAAGACTTCTCCCTGCCATTTGAACCCCAAGAGGTGCTGGCTGTCAGGGTGAACCGGCAGCAGGCGGAATGCAGATTCGACGTCCGCCTTGGCCAGCCGGGCCCCCTACCCGCTCTCCTCACCATGTCCACAGCCATGTCTAAGGAGCAGTAAGAGACTGAACATGTCCCCTCTTCTAACCAGTGGTTCACCGAGTTGCCTTCCGGGTAGGACAGATGATGGATCAACCGGAAAGCCCCTGGTTCCTTCTTAGGGACCACACCCAGCGGGGAGATCAAGAAATGCTCTAGTGGTGGGCGATCAAAGGGGCCCGCTACCCTACCCAATGCCACATCCTTCTGGACTTTCTCCATTACTACACTTGGCAGTTCCCTGGCCGACTTGAGATTCTCTGCATCCCTGCAACCTAGAGGGCCCTGGTATGGTATCTTGAAGCCCTCCACGAAGCCCTCTGCTAAGAGCTGACTGTCTTTTGAGTTCGGGTAAGACCGGAGCAGGGGGAGGAGGGTCTGAATGATGATGGGGGAGGGGCCCTTAACATTGGATGGTGAAGGGCCGCGCAATGAGGGGGGCGATGGAGGAACAGTGGGGAGGGGGCAGGGGGGTCCTGTCTTCTTCTTACTAACTGTCCTGCCTGCTGGATGGTTTTGGGGGACCCTCCCGCTTGACGCTGCATGAAACGGCCGGGTGATTGGCCCCACACTTGCTGCAGCTGTGGGCAAACTTGCAGACCTTGCCCCAGGAGCAAGACCCAGCGTTGTACAGCCTACAGGTGCCGGAGTTGAATCTCTTACCCCCTGTTTCTGTCCCCTTCCCTGGCTTCCTCGAAAGGGCTGCTTGAAAGTGCGTTTGCCAGTCTGCTTTGGACCTTTATAATTGTCCCACCCCTTCTGATTTTTGCTCACCCCATCCTTGTGCTCAGTGGTGAATTTCCCCATGTGTTCGACCCAGAGCTGAATCTCTTTCTGATCCCACCCTAGCTCCGGACATAAGGCCATTCTCTTCCGGAAATCCCGGTCATAGTTGTACCACCCAATCCCGCCTGTCTTTTTTGCCTCATTTTGTATGGAGCGGGAATACTGCATTAATGCCGGCCCCTGCTCTGGGTACTTCTCCATGATCACCGCAGCCAAAATGGTGAATGCCTCCACCCAATTCTCAATTGTTTTTTCAGGCCAAGGTTGGTATCTCACCTTCTTATCCTCATCCTTACCCCCCATCTTCCTCGTATCTTGCCCTTCTACCCCGTGCATCAATAAGGTCAAGATATCCACAAACTCCCGCCTCCAAATCCCTTCTTTGGCAGCCAGTGGCACCTCCCAAGCCAATGAGCAACGCCCCGACGCCAGAGGTGCCATCGTGATAAGTGGCAGGGGCGCTGTCGCCGCTGCTGCTGTTTGTTTTAGCTCGGTGGGGGGTGAGGTGGTGCGGGACTCTTGTAAGGCGGCTGGCTTAGGAACCGGACCGCTGGTCAGTGGGGGGATGGGCGCGGCCGCGTGATTTGCATTGTGTGGGGGTGTCGCCAGCTGATGCCCCCCAGCCCTGGGGAATTGGTGACTGCCGCTGCGCCATTGGTGACCTGCGCTGTATTTGACCCCGCCTCTTGTAGGGACCCAGACCCTACTGCTTTAACGGCTCCCTCCGGTGGTTTTTGAACGTTCGCGCTGCTGGCCAGGCCCCCCAGACCTGCGTTACTGCAGGTGCCCCAACTCCACCAGGCACTGGAGTCGCCAGCGAAGGAGGTGCCGCAGTGTTATCTAAACGTGTTTGGAATTGCGCCATCAAACTCAACATATTATCCATCACCTTACCCATTTTATCAAAGTTCTCGGCGCCAACTACGGAAGTGTTCGGTGCACTCGCTGGTACCCCTGCGGGCCCTACTTCTTGCGGATAGGTCACTACTCTGACCTTCGATGCCGGAGGGTCTGAAGGAAATTCCTTATTAGTGGGCCTGCGCACCCGTTTGGGCTTGGCAGATCCTGGTTTCGCTGGTCCTGCCTGTGGCTCACTTGGGAGGTCCGCCACCACCCCGGAGTCCTCCTGCCCTCGGGAGTTGAGGATTCCTTGATCCCATTCTACTCCTTTGGCCTTCGCCATGTCCATAAAGTTCGCCCAGACTGCCTCCTGCGACATGCTGGGCTGGGACTCATCCACACAGCTGATTTGAGAAAACAAGAGGGCGGGGGTTCCTTGGGTGTTCATGTCTCCGGACTGTCAAGCTGACGGCCTTAAACGGATCCTAAGGGGATAGAGAATCGTAAATACTTGCCCCGCCAATTCCTGAGGGCGCCGCCACACTGCTGTGCTGCAGGGGCCCCGTGTTCCTATCCCCGGCCCGTGTCCAACCCACGTGTGCCCCGGTACTTACTTCGCTTCTTGATTCCTGACAACCTAGCCTGCTGAGCGGTCTCGGGGAGGAATAATGTCCCTGCGGGTGGGTGGTAGGTGCACTTATGGGAGCGAGGAGTCCTCGACTGCAGTTCCATGGGCCTATTGCTTGCTGTAATTCAAAATTGCAGATTAAGACACCTCGCAGTCACAGCGTGCACATCACCAGAGACTCATGTTGGCGCGCCGACCCACATCCCCGCGCTTCTCCCCCCGCTGCACCTGGAACCCTCCCTCACCTACTGCCTCATGTCCACTGAGGCTCGCGCCGTAAGCTCATTTGAGGCGTCGGGGCGCCCGCATCTGATTACTGTTGCCTCACCAGTGTCTACTCGTCCACGACCGCGACCGTCCTGGATGATCCGGAGCGACCACGCTTCCAGGGACTGACCCTAATATGCTCCGACGCCTGAATGATCTGTACCACTGCAGCTGTCACGGTGCCATGTCCACTTGCGCAAAAAACCCTGTAATACACAAGAACAGTCATACACATTTACAGGTTACCAGCTCACACCCAAAGGTGGCGGGTCAACCATTGTCTAAAAGTAAAATATCGTTACGCAAAGCTGAGAACGAAACAAATGCTCAAACATCTAGTAATCATTCAAAACTCACATTTTCAGAGAAGCAAAATATCACAAACGCGCTGAAACAACCAGAAAACACGTATTTAAAGGACAGGCGTGTTGTGGCAATGACTGGGGGCCAATAATGGTACTTTGGGTTCAATCAGGCGATACCTATTTTTACGCCTCCGCTCGTAAATCTCGGCTGCTGAAACATTTATCAAAAGCGAAAAATGCCATATACTACACAGGACCTCCAACCAGCAGGTAGGAATCAGACAGAAGGTACCACAGCGTTTTGCATAATCCCCAGATACGTTACAGACGGACAAATTCATTTTCAGGCACAGAGAGATTAAGTGTTCGCCACATCAGAGGCTGTATGACACGTGCCTGGAATACAAAGAGACTGTTTAATAATTACCACCATCTGCGCCTCGCAAAGCCAGTGGTACACGTGGACACCACAACCCTCTGTCCCCACTCTGGGTCCGCGGCGACCAACAATTGCCCCAGCTGTCGCTGTTGTGGCCGCTGCGGGATCGTGCTGTTTATTAGCCCCCTTGCCCTCTCGTGGCCCGCACCAGTCCCTCGTTGACCCTGCGCTCCTCCTCTCCCGTAAACCAACGCGCTTAGGCGGCCTGGATTTGTAGCGGTGAACTTCCCCATGCGCTCGATCCCCACAACCGCTGTGCGCACCACTCTAGTTGATGTCGTGCGGGACGCCAACAAGTCCCTGCTCACCCTATACTACCCTACCTTGCACCATCACTCGGTTGAGCGGCGTACAGCATTAAAAGACATTAAATATGTTTTCATAATTCTCCTGGGCGAACGCTATTCCATTATGGTTGCTTAAGGAACGTAAATGAAGAATGCAGGGATCGATGCCACTACTTCTCAAATGCTAAAGGAGCGCTCTACCATTTAAGTTATTCCCCTCTCGTTTGAAAACTCAAACGTTAAATTAACAATACGCCGCGCTGCTGGCGGTCTACCGACAGGCTGCCTGCATCCATACCTGCATAGCCCGGGCGGTATCGCCCACTTACCGACCTAATCCCAGGCCGTTCGATGCTACCCCGGCGACACCTTGCGCCGCAATCTGCGCCCTAGAGCTCTGTCGCGCGTGACCGGAATAACAACTAGCCTAGAGAAACACAGTAACAGGCGCTCGTGGCATACCCCAACGGAACGGGGTACTCCACCAACTGGTACACGACCACAGCCTACATGCGGGTGAAACGTGCACACGTGAATACACAGCCAGCCCACACTGAGCGGCACAACGACCGCTTCCCCCACGATTGTTACTACAATCGGTATTTGCACGCTAATCGCTCCCCTGAAACAAAGCACTCAGCTGCCTGAGCCAGACATGTGCCCCGCGTGCATCATCCTCCCCGTTCCAAGGCACAGTAACCTTGAACCCACTTGCTTCGCGACCTGCAATTCACCCTCCCACTCCGATCCCCCCCAGCATTAAAGCAGAAACACTCCAGGGCGGGGGCGGTATGAATGCCTCGTTGTGAGTCGCATTCTGGAGGGGGGAGGGGGAGAGGTTGGCGAGGAGCCACGGGCGCTCCGAGAGCCGCCGGTGGGGCAGGCCTGCGGGTCGCGGGGCCAAAACAGGGCCCCCCTTTCGGCCGCCCCCAACCCGACCCACGCCGCACACCGGCTGCAGGCACAAAACCCAGCGGGCCTCCCGCTGGGCTGGGCGGAGAAATCCGGGGAGCCTGCAGCCGGTACGGGCTCAGACTGAACGACGGCCAGTGAATAGGGGCCGGGGGAGGGGGACGACTCACCTCACAATAGCAGACCACCGACGACGGCCAAATCATACAACAAGCCGACGGCTTGACCAACGATTAAACGACACCACAAGACGGCGTGTCCGGCGCAAAGAGGACGCCAGAAAGGCGGGGTGAGGTATAAGTACCCTCCCCCGACCTCTGTGCGCCGGAAGTGACGCGCCTAGCACACCAAGGCGAAAGGACTCCTTCCCTGAGTCCAACCACTAGACTAGGAGGGGTGGTGTTTGTGCCCAAATGGCACTAAAGGGCCGCCCTTTTAGGTGGCCCCCTGCGGGGCCGCGGGCAGCCGCATAGTGCCATTATTGGCAACATCCCCACCCACAGTCCGAGCATACATGAATAAATAAATACACAACACAACTTTTGTTATGGGAAAATATTGCTGCAGGTTTATTCCATACAAAAGTATGCAATATGGTGGGTTATCTTACGGGCGATCCAAGGGCAGGCAGCTGTAACCAACCTATGCTGCCCTGCCCGCCTGATGAGCCAGCACTGTGGGGAACCCAATCAGTGCTACACCTATTGGGTGATCCTCTTCCCGGATCACGTGACACATTGGTCCCTTATTACTCACGCCCCTTTCAGGGCGGAGCGTAGCAAGGCAAGCCCCCGGTTGGTCAGGCCCCCAACCGCCCGAAGGACTAACGGGGCGCCGACGCGGTTTTCCAGGAACCTGCCCTGAGGCTCCTGGTATTTGGCTCTGGCACCCCTATGGGGCTCGTGCAGAGGTACCCTTCTGTACCCATCTGCTTCCAGATCGCCCTGTAACTCCACCACAGCTCTGGAGGCGGCCCCCGTCGCCGCCAGAGCCCCCCACCAACACAGCTGTATTCTCACCTGCAACCTGCCATTTCCAAGGCCTCCTGCAAGTCCAGGAGGAACAGATCCATCCCCACTGGAGACAAGTGGACCCCATCTTGATCAAAATATCCTTTGACATTAGCCTGGATCAACTCGTGTCTGATGAAACCAAGACCCCTCTGGTCTGTGAACTTACGCATACAACCATTCACCCTCTTGCGGGAATGTTCCACCGCCTCGCTGGACCTAGCCCCGTGCCATTCTCTGCGCGGGATGATCTCGGACCACCAGAGCTCACATTGCCCCATGAGTTTGCTGATTTCCCCTAAGTCAGACTTCATGGCTTGTAATAATGCTCCCCTCCCCATGGGAATAAGATCGTTGCCCGCTAAATGGATCACCAACATTTTGGGGAGAGCTCCCCCTGAGCCAGTGTCTGCTCCAGTCTGTTCATGAGGCTGCTCCATCTCATTCCGGGAAAACCCATCCAGACAAACTGCGTTTGTGCAAACCCCCGCATCCAATTCCTGCGTGCAGCCCACTGCGCCAACCTGGCAACGACTGAATGGCCGATCACCCACACTCGGGATCCTGGTAAAATAAACGGACGCCATTTTTTACACAGTTTTAATGTCCATTTTGGTCACACATTATTTTTGGCAAAAACACACTCCAAACCACTGCACACAATATTTACAATTTACATGCGGTGCCTTCAAGGGTGGATGTAGCGCTCAAAGCAGCGAGATTGCCAGCGCCCCACCTTTTTTATGCCTTGGGGCTCCATGCCTGCCTTAAATGCCACTGTGGCTGCCCCAATCCTAAAGGAGTGGCTGGAGTACTTTCTGTCGGGGTGGGCGAGGCCCGAGCGTGCTAAGCAGGCACCCATGATCCGATCTACCTGGAATTTCGTAAGAGGTCCCTTGTCTGCATGTATCAGGAAGTAACCCGGGGCATTGGGGCGCACAGCCATATAATCCTTAACTCTGGCAACTGGGCAGTACCTCTGGTCCCCCAGTGGCTTTAGAACTACCTCCGCCCCCGCCCTGCCTGGTCTGTTTTGGACTTCCTAATATGGATCACCAGGGTGTCCATCAGTTTCACAACCTGGTTGCCTAAGGCGTCACCAGACAGGTCTGATTTGGACCTAGCCACCAGTTCGCTAATTCTGAAAGCCCCAAAGAATGCCAGGCAGAAAGCTGCCGCGAAGAGTCTGGCCTCAAATTGCGAATGCGTGACCTGATCGACTGCCTGCAGCACACCCTGGAGTGTGGGAAAGTCAATGGGACCCCTGTTGTCCGGAGCCCTAACCTCCTCTCTGGCCCACCCTTTGAGGGCCGCCCTGATCAGGAAAGATTTAGTCGGGTCCTGCCCACCCCTCAACTTGGTGTTGTGGCTCACAGCCGCCAGGTGACCACAGACCCACGAGTGACTCTTCCCCTGATCCTTTGCCCAAAGTACAATCACCTGCACCCTCTGTTCCAAGGAAAGGGAAACTGAGCCCAGTATCTCTGAAACGCTTAAGAATGTGGTAAGGTGCGCCTTGTATCTCTTCCTGGTCCCAGGTGCCAAGGAGCGTTCCCCTATCGCTGTCAATCGCTGTTCCACTGCAGAATGCGCCAGAGGTGTGCCGGGAAGGGGGTCATCTCCGCTCGCGGCCAGGCCTCACGGAAACGGAGTCACTGAAAACGAGAGAGAGCGTCAGCTGCCACATTCTTGACCCCCTCGATGTGCCTGGCCCTAAATTCGATATTGCAGCGCAGGCAGGCCCTGATCAATTCCCTTAACAAACACAGTACCAGGGGACACTTAGCCGTCTGCCCATTGATGGCCTGCACCACCGCCATGTTATCAGACCAGAATATGACCTTCCTATCTGATAACGCCTCGGGCCACAAATGTAGAGCAATCAGAATGGGAAACAGTTCAAGTACAGTTATGTTTGCGGTTATGTTACGCTTGCGCCATGCATTAGGCCACTTCTGTGCACACCATTCGGCCCCCATTATGGCACCGAAACCGTCTCTCCCTGAGGCATCGGTGAAGAGGCAGAGCTCAGGACTGCCAGCCCAGGGTGCTCTCCAGATAACCGTCCCATTAAAGTGCAGTAGGAACTCATGCCACATTAACAGGTCCTCTTTCAAACCTATACCCAGCCTGACCAGGTGGTGTTTCTTGTGTACCTTAGCCGTTGCCCTAGCTAGTCTTCTTGCAAATACTCTACCTGCCGGGATCACCCTAGCCGCGAAATTCAGTTTTCCCAAAAGGCACTGGATCGCACCCAGGGTAGCCTTGTCCTTGCCTAGCAATGCCTGAATATCCTGACGCAGATCCCGCACCTTATCGGCAGCGAGCCTGGACTCGCCCTTGATCGTGTCCAGCTCGATGCCCAAAAACGTGAGAACCTGAGCCGGACCCTCAGTCTTGCCAGGTGCCAGCGGGACCCCCAGGCGCCTGCCAAGTCTTGGAAGCACTGTAATCCCTCGCTACAGTCCTGAGTCCCTGCGCCCCCGATGAACAAGAAGTCATCCAGGTAATGAGTCACTCCCTCTATGCTGTATGCCCAGGAGAGCGCCCACTGGAGAAAGGAGCTGAAAGCCTCAAAGTAGGCGCAGGACACAGCGCAACCCATGGGCATGCATCTGTCAAAGAAGACTTCTCCCTGCCATTTGAACCCCAAGAGGTGCTGGCTGTCAGGGTGAACCGGCAGCAGGCGGAATGCAGATTCGACGTCCGCCTTGGCCAGCCGGGCCCCCTACCCGCTCTCCTCACCATGTCCACAGCCATGTCTAAGGAGCAGTAAGAGACTGAACATGTCCCCTCTTCTAACCAGTGGTTCACCGAGTTGCCTTCCGGGTAGGACAGATGATGGATCAACCGGAAAGCCCCTGGTTCCTTCTTAGGGACCACACCCAGCGGGGAGATCAAGAAATGCTCTAGTGGTGGGCGATCAAAGGGGCCCGCTACCCTACCCAATGCCACATCCTTCTGGACTTTCTCCATTACTACACTTGGCAGTTCCCTGGCCGACTTGAGATTCTCTGCATCCCTGCAACCTAGAGGGCCCTGGTATGGTATCTTGAAGCCCTCCACGAAGCCCTCTGCTAAGAGCTGACTGTCTTTTGAGTTCGGGTAAGACCGGAGCAGGGGGAGGAGGGTCTGAATGATGATGGGGGAGGGGCCCTTAACATTGGATGGTGAAGGGCCGCGCAATGAGGGGGGCGATGGAGGAACAGTGGGGAGGGGGCAGGGGGGTCCTGTCTTCTTCTTACTAACTGTCCTGCCTGCTGGATGGTTTTGGGGGACCCTCCCGCTTGACGCTGCATGAAACGGCCGGGTGATTGGCCCCACACTTGCTGCAGCTGTGGGCAAACTTGCAGACCTTGCCCCAGGAGCAAGACCCAGCGTTGTACAGCCTACAGGTGCCGGAGTTGAATCTCTTACCCCCTGTTTCTGTCCCCTTCCCTGGCTTCCTCGAAAGGGCTGCTTGAAAGTGCGTTTGCCAGTCTGCTTTGGACCTTTATAATTGTCCCACCCCTTCTGATTTTTGCTCACCCCATCCTTGTGCTCAGTGGTGAATTTCCCCATGTGTTCGACCCAGAGCTGAATCTCTTTCTGATCCCACCCTAGCTCCGGACATAAGGCCATTCTCTTCCGGAAATCCCGGTCATAGTTGTACCACCCAATCCCGCCTGTCTTTTTTGCCTCATTTTGTATGGAGCGGGAATACTGCATTAATGCCGGCCCCTGCTCTGGGTACTTCTCCATGATCACCGCAGCCAAAATGGTGAATGCCTCCACCCAATTCTCAATTGTTTTTTCAGGCCAAGGTTGGTATCTCACCTTCTTATCCTCATCCTTACCCCCCATCTTCCTCGTATCTTGCCCTTCTACCCCGTGCATCAATAAGGTCAAGATATCCACAAACTCCCGCCTCCAAATCCCTTCTTTGGCAGCCAGTGGCACCTCCCAAGCCAATGAGCAACGCCCCGACGCCAGAGGTGCCATCGTGATAAGTGGCAGGGGCGCTGTCGCCGCTGCTGCTGTTTGTTTTAGCTCGGTGGGGGGTGAGGTGGTGCGGGACTCTTGTAAGGCGGCTGGCTTAGGAACCGGACCGCTGGTCAGTGGGGGGGATGGGCGCGGCCGCGTGATTTGCATTGTGTGGGGGTGTCGCCAGCTGATGCCCCCCAGCCCTGGGGAATTGGTGACTGCCGCTGCGCCATTGGTGACCTGCGCTGTATTTGACCCCGCCTCTTGTAGGGACCCAGACCCTACTGCTTTAACGGCTCCCTCCGGTGGTTTTTGAACGTTCGCGCTGCTGGCCAGGCCCCCCAGACCTGCGTTACTGCAGGTGCCCCAACTCCACCAGGCACTGGAGTCGCCAGCGAAGGAGGTGCCGCAGTGTTATCTAAACGTGTTTGGAATTGCGCCATCAAACTCAACATATTATCCATCACCTTACCCATTTTATCAAAGTTCTCGGCGCCAACTACGGAAGTGTTCGGTGCACTCGCTGGTACCCCTGCGGGCCCTACTTCTTGCGGATAGGTCACTACTCTGACCTTCGATGCCGGAGGGTCTGAAGGAAATTCCTTATTAGTGGGCCTGCGCACCCGTTTGGGCTTGGCAGATCCTGGTTTCGCTGGTCCTGCCTGTGGCTCACTTGGGAGGTCCGCCACCACCCCGGAGTCCTCCTGCCCTCGGGAGTTGAGGATTCCTTGATCCCATTCTACTCCTTTGGCCTTCGCCATGTCCATAAAGTTCGCCCAGACTGCCTCCTGCGACATGCTGGGCTGGGACTCATCCACACAGCTGATTTGAGAAAACAAGAGGGCGGGGGTTCCTTGGGTGTTCATGTCTCCGGACTGTCAAGCTGACGGCCTTAAACGGATCCTAAGGGGATAGAGAATCGTAAATACTTGCCCCGCCAATTCCTGAGGGCGCCGCCACACTGCTGTGCTGCAGGGGCCCCGTGTTCCTATCCCCGGCCCGTGTCCAACCCACGTGTGCCCCGGTACTTACTTCGCTTCTTGATTCCTGACAACCTAGCCTGCTGAGCGGTCTCGGGGAGGAATAATGTCCCTGCGGGTGGGTGGTAGGTGCACTTATGGGAGCGAGGAGTCCTCGACTGCAGTTCCATGGGCCTATTGCTTGCTGTAATTCAAAATTGCAGATTAAGACACCTCGCAGTCACAGCGTGCACATCACCAGAGACTCATGTTGGCGCGCCGACCCACATCCCCGCGCTTCTCCCCCCGCTGCACCTGGAACCCTCCCTCACCTACTGCCTCATGTCCACTGAGGCTCGCGCCGTAAGCTCATTTGAGGCGTCGGGGGCGCCCGCATCTGATTACTGTTGCCTCACCAGTGTCTACTCGTCCACGACCGCGACCGTCCTGGATGATCCGGAGCGACCACGCTTCCAGGGACTGACCCTAATATGCTCCGACGCCTGAATGATCTGTACCACTGCAGCTGTCACGGTGCCATGTCCACTTGCGCAAAAAACCCTGTAATACACAAGAACAGTCATACACATTTACAGGTTACCAGCTCACACCCAAAGGTGGCGGGTCAACCATTGTCTAAAAGTAAAATATCGTTACGCAAAGCTGAGAACGAAACAAATGCTCAAACATCTAGTAATCATTCAAAACTCACATTTTCAGAGAAGCAAAATATCACAAACGCGCTGAAACAACCAGAAAACACGTATTTAAAGGACAGGCGTGTTGTGGCAATGACTGGGGGCCAATAATGGTACTTTGGGTTCAATCAGGCGATACCTATTTTTACGCCTCCGCTCGTAAATCTCGGCTGCTGAAACATTTATCAAAAGCGAAAAATGCCATATACTACACAGGACCTCCAACCAGCAGGTAGGAATCAGACAGAAGGTACCACAGCGTTTTGCATAATCCCCAGATACGTTACAGACGGACAAATTCATTTTCAGGCACAGAGAGATTAAGTGTTCGCCACATCAGAGGCTGTATGACACGTGCCTGGAATACAAAGAGACTGTTTAATAATTACCACCATCTGCGCCTCGCAAAGCCAGTGGTACACGTGGACACCACAACCCTCTGTCCCCACTCTGGGTCCGCGGCGACCAACAATTGCCCCAGCTGTCGCTGTTGTGGCCGCTGCGGGATCGTGCTGTTTATTAGCCCCCTTGCCCTCTCGTGGCCCGCACCAGTCCCTCGTTGACCCTGCGCTCCTCCTCTCCCGTAAACCAACGCGCTTAGGCGGCCTGGATTTGTAGCGGTGAACTTCCCCATGCGCTCGATCCCCACAACCGCTGTGCGCACCACTCTAGTTGATGTCGTGCGGGACGCCAACAAGTCCCTGCTCACCCTATACTACCCTACCTTGCACCATCACTCGGTTGAGCGGCGTACAGCATTAAAAGACATTAAATATGTTTTCATAATTCTCCTGGGCGAACGCTATTCCATTATGGTTGCTTAAGGAACGTAAATGAAGAATGCAGGGATCGATGCCACTACTTCTCAAATGCTAAAGGAGCGCTCTACCATTTAAGTTATTCCCCTCTCGTTTGAAAACTCAAACGTTAAATTAACAATACGCCGCGCTGCTGGCGGTCTACCGACAGGCTGCCTGCATCCATACCTGCATAGCCCGGGCGGTATCGCCCACTTACCGACCTAATCCCAGGCCGTTCGATGCTACCCCGGCGACACCTTGCGCCGCAATCTGCGCCCTAGAGCTCTGTCGCGCGTGACCGGAATAACAACTAGCCTAGAGAAACACAGTAACAGGCGCTCGTGGCATACCCCAACGGAACGGGGTACTCCACCAACTGGTACACGACCACAGCCTACATGCGGGTGAAACGTGCACACGTGAATACACAGCCAGCCCACACTGAGCGGCACAACGACCGCTTCCCCCACGATTGTTACTACAATCGGTATTTGCACGCTAATCGCTCCCCTGAAACAAAGCACTCAGCTGCCTGAGCCAGACATGTGCCCCGCGTGCATCATCCTCCCCGTTCCAAGGCACAGTAACCTTGAACCCACTTGCTTCGCGACCTGCAATTCACCCTCCCACTCCGATCCCCCCCAGCATTAAAGCAGAAACACTCCAGGGCGGGGGCGGTATGAATGCCTCGTTGTGAGTCGCATTCTGGAGGGGGGAGGGGGAGAGGTTGGCGAGGAGCCACGGGCGCTCCGAGAGCCGCCGGTGGGGCAGGCCTGCGGGTCGCGGGGCCAAAACAGGGCCCCCCTTTCGGCCGCCCCCAACCCGACCCACGCCGCACACCGGCTGCAGGCACAAAACCCAGCGGGCCTCCCGCTGGGCTGGGCGGAGAAATCCGGGGAGCCTGCAGCCGGTACGGGCTCAGACTGAACGACGGCCAGTGAATAGGGGCCGGGGGAGGGGGACGACTCACCTCACAATAGCAGACCACCGACGACGGCCAAATCATACAACAAGCCGACGGCTTGACCAACGATTAAACGACACCACAAGACGGCGTGTCCGGCGCAAAGAGGACGCCAGAAAGGCGGGGTGAGGTATAAGTACCCTCCCCCGACCTCTGTGCGCCGGAAGTGACGCGCCTAGCACACCAAGGCGAAAGGACTCCTTCCCTGAGTCCAACCACTAGACTAGGAGGGGTGGTGTTTGTGCCCAAATGGCACTAAAGGGCCGCCCTTTTAGGTGGCCCCCTGCGGGGGCCGCGGGCAGCCGCATAGTGCCATTATTGGCAACATCCCCACCCACAGTCCGAGCATACATGAATAAATAAATACACAACACAACTTTTGTTATGGGAAAATATTGCTGCAGGTTTATTCCATACAAAAGTATGCAATATGGTGGGTTATCTTACGGGCGATCCAAAGGCAGGCAGCTGTAACCAACCTATGCTGCCCTGCCCGCCTGATGAGCCAGCACTGTGGGGAACCCAATCAGTGCTACACCTATTGGGTAATCCTCTTCCCGGATCACGTGACAAATTGGTCCCTTATTACTCACGCCCCTTTCAGGGCGGAGCGTAGCAAGGCAAGCCCCCGGTTGGTCAGGCCCCCAACCGCCCGAAGGACTAACGGGGCGCCGACGCGGTTTTCCAGGAACCTGCCCTGAGGCTCCTGGTATTTGGCTCTGGCACCCCTATGGGGCTCGTGCAGAGGTACCCTTCTGTACCCATCTGCTTCCAGATCGCCCTGTAACTCCACCACAGCTCTGGAGGCGGCCCCCGTCGCCGCCAGAGCCCCCCACCAACACAGCTGTATTCTCACCTGCAACCTGCCATTTCCAAGGCCTCCTGCAAGTCCAGGAGGAACAGATCCATCCCCACTGGAGACAAGTGGACCCCATCTTGATCAAAATATCCTTTGACATTAGCCTGGATCAACTCGTGTCTGATGAAACCAAGACCCCTCTGGTCTGTGAACTTACGCATACAACCATTCACCCTCTTGCGGGAATGTTCCACCGCCTCGCTGGACCTAGCCCCGTGCCATTCTCTGCGCGGGATGATCTCGGACCACCAGAGCTCACATTGCCCCATGAGTTTGCTGATTTCCCCTAAGTCAGACTTCATGGCTTGTAATAATGCTCCCTCCCCATGGGAATAAGATCGTTGCCCGCTAAATGGATCACCAACATTTTGGGGAGAGCTCCCCCCGAGCCAGTGTCTGCTCCAGTCTGTTCATGAGGCTGCTCCATCTCATTCCGGGAAAACCCATCCAGACAAACTGCGTTTGTGCAAACCCCCGCATCCAATTCCTGCGTGCAGCCCACTGCGCCAACCTGGCAACGACTGAATGGCCGATCACCCACACTCGGGATCCTGGTAAAATAAACGGACGCCATTTTTTACACAGTTTTAATGTCCATTTTGGTCACACATTATTTTTGGCAAAAACACACTCCAAACCACTGCACACAATATTTACAATTTACATGCGGTGCCTTCAAGGGTGGATGTAGCGCTCAAAGCAGCGAGATTGCCAGCGCCCCACCTTTTTTATGCCTTGGGGCTCCATGCCTGCCTTAAATGCCACTGTGGCTGCCCCAATCCTAAAGGAGTGGCTGGAGTACTTTCTGTCGGGGTGGGCGAGGCCCGAGCGTGCTAAGCAGGCACCCATGATCCGATCTACCTGGAATTTCGTAAGAGGTCCCTTGTCTGCATGTATCAGGAAGTAACCCGGGGCATTGGGGCGCACAGCCATATAATCCTTAACTCTGGCAACTGGGCAGTACCTCTGGTCCCCCAGTGGCTTTAGAACTACCTCCGCCCCCGCCCTGCCTGGTCTGTTTTGGACTTCCTAATATGGATCACCAGGGTGTCCATCAGTTTCACAACCTGGTTGCCTAAGGCGTCACCAGACAGGTCTGATTTGGACCTAGCCACCAGTTCGCTAATTCTGAAAGCCCCAAAGAATGCCAGGCAGAAAGCTGCCGCGAAGAGTCTGGCCTCAAATTGCGAATGCGTGACCTGATCGACTGCCTGCAGCACACCCTGGAGTGTGGGAAAGTCAATGGGACCCCTGTTGTCCGGAGCCCTAACCTCCTCTCTGGCCCACCCTTTGAGGGCCGCCCTGATCAGGAAAGATTTAGTCGGGTCCTGCCCACCCCTCAACTTGGTGTTGTGGCTCACAGCCGCCAGGTGACCACAGACCCACGAGTGACTCTTCCCCTGATCCTTTGCCCAAAGTACAATCACCTGCACCCTCTGTTCCAAGGAAAGGGAAACTGAGCCCAGTATCTCTGAAACGCTTAAGAATGTGGTAAGGTGCGCCTTGTATCTCTTCCTGGTCCCAGGTGCCAAGGAGCGTTCCCCTATCGCTGTCAATCGCTGTTCCACTGCAGAATGCGCCAGAGGTGTGCCGGGAAGGGGGTCATCTCCGCTCGCGGCCAGGCCTCACGGAAACGGAGTCACTGAAAACGAGAGAGAGCGTCAGCTGCCACATTCTTGACCCCCTCGATGTGCCTGGCCCTAAATTCGATATTGCAGCGCAGGCAGGCCCTGATCAATTCCCTTAACAAACACAGTACCAGGGGACACTTAGCCGTCTGCCCATTGATGGCCTGCACCACCGCCATGTTATCAGACCAGAATATGACCTTCCTATCTGATAACGCCTCGGGCCACAAATGTAGAGCAATCAGAATGGGAAACAGTTCAAGTACAGTTATGTTTGCGGTTATGTTACGCTTGCGCCATGCATTAGGCCACTTCTGTGCACACCATTCGGCCCCCATTATGGCACCGAAACCGTCTCTCCCTGAGGCATCGGTGAAGAGGCAGAGCTCAGGACTGCCAGCCCAGGGTGCTCTCCAGATAACCGTC
Source organism: Calotriton arnoldi (assembly GCA_963921515.1). Taxonomy (NCBI): domain Eukaryota; kingdom Metazoa; phylum Chordata; class Amphibia; order Caudata; family Salamandridae; genus Calotriton; species Calotriton arnoldi. The sequence continues at coordinate 3,272,036 of CAWUFW010000982.1, read as the reverse complement.
CCATTAAAGTGCAGTAGGAACTCATGCCACATTAACAGGTCCTCTTTCAAACCTATACCCAGCCTGACCAGGTGGTGTTTCTTGTGTACCTTAGCCGTTGCCCTAGCTAGTCTTCTTGCAAATACTCTACCTGCCGGGATCACCCTAGCCGCGAAATTCAGTTTTCCCAAAAGGCACTGGATCGCACCCAGGGTAGCCTTGTCCTTGCCTAGCAATGCCTGAATATCCTGACGCAGATCCCGCACCTTATCGGCAGCGAGCCTGGACTCGCCCTTGATCGTGTCCAGCTCGATGCCCAAAAACGTGAGAACCTGAGCCGGACCCTCAGTCTTGCCAGGTGCCAGCGGGACCCCCAGGCGCCTGCCAAGTCTTGGAAGCACTGTAATCCCTCGCTACAGTCCTGAGTCCCTGCGCCCCCGATGAACAAGAAGTCATCCAGGTAATGAGTCACTCCCTCTATGCTGTATGCCCAGGAGAGCGCCCACTGGAGAAAGGAGCTGAAAGCCTCAAAGTAGGCGCAGGACACAGCGCAACCCATGGGCATGCATCTGTCAAAGAAGACTTCTCCCTGCCATTTGAACCCCAAGAGGTGCTGGCTGTCAGGGTGAACCGGCAGCAGGCGGAATGCAGATTCGACGTCCGCCTTGGCCAGCCGGGCCCCCTACCCGCTCTCCTCACCATGTCCACAGCCATGTCTAAGGAGCAGTAAGAGACTGAACATGTCCCCTCTTCTAACCAGTGGTTCACCGAGTTGCCTTCCGGGTAGGACAGATGATGGATCAACCGGAAAGCCCCTGGTTCCTTCTTAGGGACCACACCCAGCGGGGAGATCAAGAAATGCTCTAGTGGTGGGCGATCAAAGGGGCCCGCTACCCTACCCAATGCCACATCCTTCTGGACTTTCTCCATTACTACACTTGGCAGTTCCCTGGCCGACTTGAGATTCTCTGCATCCCTGCAACCTAGAGGGCCCTGGTATGGTATCTTGAAGCCCTCCACGAAGCCCTCTGCTAAGAGCTGACTGTCTTTTGAGTTCGGGTAAGACCGGAGCAGGGGGAGGAGGGTCTGAATGATGATGGGGGAGGGGCCCTTAACATTGGATGGTGAAGGGCCGCGCAATGAGGGGGGCGATGGAGGAACAGTGGGGAGGGGGCAGGGGGGTCCTGTCTTCTTCTTACTAACTGTCCTGCCTGCTGGATGGTTTTGGGGGACCCTCCCGCTTGACGCTGCATGAAACGGCCGGGTGATTGGCCCCACACTTGCTGCAGCTGTGGGCAAACTTGCAGACCTTGCCCCAGGAGCAAGACCCAGCGTTGTACAGCCTACAGGTGCCGGAGTTGAATCTCTTACCCCCTGTTTCTGTCCCCTTCCCTGGCTTCCTCGAAAGGGCTGCTTGAAAGTGCGTTTGCCAGTCTGCTTTGGACCTTTATAATTGTCCCACCCCTTCTGATTTTTGCTCACCCCATCCTTGTGCTCAGTGGTGAATTTCCCCATGTGTTCGACCCAGAGCTGAATCTCTTTCTGATCCCACCCTAGCTCCGGACATAAGGCCATTCTCTTCCGGAAATCCCGGTCATAGTTGTACCACCCAATCCCGCCTGTCTTTTTTGCCTCATTTTGTATGGAGCGGGAATACTGCATTAATGCCGGCCCCTGCTCTGGGTACTTCTCCATGATCACCGCAGCCAAAATGGTGAATGCCTCCACCCAATTCTCAATTGTTTTTTCAGGCCAAGGTTGGTATCTCACCTTCTTATCCTCATCCTTACCCCCCATCTTCCTCGTATCTTGCCCTTCTACCCCGTGCATCAATAAGGTCAAGATATCCACAAACTCCCGCCTCCAAATCCCTTCTTTGGCAGCCAGTGGCACCTCCCAAGCCAATGAGCAACGCCCCGACGCCAGAGGTGCCATCGTGATAAGTGGCAGGGGCGCTGTCGCCGCTGCTGCTGTTTGTTTTAGCTCGGTGGGGGGTGAGGTGGTGCGGGACTCTTGTAAGGCGGCTGGCTTAGGAACCGGACCGCTGGTCAGTGGGGGGGATGGGCGCGGCCGCGTGATTTGCATTGTGTGGGGGTGTCGCCAGCTGATGCCCCCCAGCCCTGGGGAATTGGTGACTGCCGCTGCGCCATTGGTGACCTGCGCTGTATTTGACCCCGCCTCTTGTAGGGACCCAGACCCTACTGCTTTAACGGCTCCCTCCGGTGGTTTTTGAACGTTCGCGCTGCTGGCCAGGCCCCCCAGACCTGCGTTACTGCAGGTGCCCCAACTCCACCAGGCACTGGAGTCGCCAGCGAAGGAGGTGCCGCAGTGTTATCTAAACGTGTTTGGAATTGCGCCATCAAACTCAACATATTATCCATCACCTTACCCATTTTATCAAAGTTCTCGGCGCCAACTACGGAAGTGTTCGGTGCACTCGCTGGTACCCCTGCGGGCCCTACTTCTTGCGGATAGGTCACTACTCTGACCTTCGATGCCGGAGGGTCTGAAGGAAATTCCTTATTAGTGGGCCTGCGCACCCGTTTGGGCTTGGCAGATCCTGGTTTCGCTGGTCCTGCCTGTGGCTCACTTGGGAGGTCCGCCACCACCCCGGAGTCCTCCTGCCCTCGGGAGTTGAGGATTCCTTGATCCCATTCTACTCCTTTGGCCTTCGCCATGTCCATAAAGTTCGCCCAGACTGCCTCCTGCGACATGCTGGGCTGGGACTCATCCACACAGCTGATTTGAGAAAACAAGAGGGCGGGGGTTCCTTGGGTGTTCATGTCTCCGGACTGTCAAGCTGACGGCCTTAAACGGATCCTAAGGGGATAGAGAATCGTAAATACTTGCCCCGCCAATTCCTGAGGGCGCCGCCACACTGCTGTGCTGCAGGGGCCCCGTGTTCCTATCCCCGGCCCGTGTCCAACCCACGTGTGCCCCGGTACTTACTTCGCTTCTTGATTCCTGACAACCTAGCCTGCTGAGCGGTCTCGGGGAGGAATAATGTCCCTGCGGGTGGGTGGTAGGTGCACTTATGGGAGCGAGGAGTCCTCGACTGCAGTTCCATGGGCCTATTGCTTGCTGTAATTCAAAATTGCAGATTAAGACACCTCGCAGTCACAGCGTGCACATCACCAGAGACTCATGTTGGCGCGCCGACCCACATCCCCGCGCTTCTCCCCCCGCTGCACCTGGAACCCTCCCTCACCTACTGCCTCATGTCCACTGAGGCTCGCGCCGTAAGCTCATTTGAGGCGTCGGGGGCGCCCGCATCTGATTACTGTTGCCTCACCAGTGTCTACTCGTCCACGACCGCGACCGTCCTGGATGATCCGGAGCGACCACGCTTCCAGGGACTGACCCTAATATGCTCCGACGCCTGAATGATCTGTACCACTGCAGCTGTCACGGTGCCATGTCCACTTGCGCAAAAAACCCTGTAATACACAAGAACAGTCATACACATTTACAGGTTACCAGCTCACACCCAAAGGTGGCGGGTCAACCATTGTCTAAAAGTAAAATATCGTTACGCAAAGCTGAGAACGAAACAAATGCTCAAACATCTAGTAATCATTCAAAACTCACATTTTCAGAGAAGCAAAATATCACAAACGCGCTGAAACAACCAGAAAACACGTATTTAAAGGACAGGCGTGTTGTGGCAATGACTGGGGGCCAATAATGGTACTTTGGGTTCAATCAGGCGATACCTATTTTTACGCCTCCGCTCGTAAATCTCGGCTGCTGAAACATTTATCAAAAGCGAAAAATGCCATATACTACACAGGACCTCCAACCAGCAGGTAGGAATCAGACAGAAGGTACCACAGCGTTTTGCATAATCCCCAGATACGTTACAGACGGACAAATTCATTTTCAGGCACAGAGAGATTAAGTGTTCGCCACATCAGAGGCTGTATGACACGTGCCTGGAATACAAAGAGACTGTTTAATAATTACCACCATCTGCGCCTCGCAAAGCCAGTGGTACACGTGGACACCACAACCCTCTGTCCCCACTCTGGGTCCGCGGCGACCAACAATTGCCCCAGCTGTCGCTGTTGTGGCCGCTGCGGGATCGTGCTGTTTATTAGCCCCCTTGCCCTCTCGTGGCCCGCACCAGTCCCTCGTTGACCCTGCGCTCCTCCTCTCCCGTAAACCAACGCGCTTAGGCGGCCTGGATTTGTAGCGGTGAACTTCCCCATGCGCTCGATCCCCACAACCGCTGTGCGCACCACTCTAGTTGATGTCGTGCGGGACGCCAACAAGTCCCTGCTCACCCTATACTACCCTACCTTGCACCATCACTCGGTTGAGCGGCGTACAGCATTAAAAGACATTAAATATGTTTTCATAATTCTCCTGGGCGAACGCTATTCCATTATGGTTGCTTAAGGAACGTAAATGAAGAATGCAGGGATCGATGCCACTACTTCTCAAATGCTAAAGGAGCGCTCTACCATTTAAGTTATTCCCCTCTCGTTTGAAAACTCAAACGTTAAATTAACAATACGCCGCGCTGCTGGCGGTCTACCGACAGGCTGCCTGCATCCATACCTGCATAGCCCGGGCGGTATCGCCCACTTACCGACCTAATCCCAGGCCGTTCGATGCTACCCCGGCGACACCTTGCGCCGCAATCTGCGCCCTAGAGCTCTGTCGCGCGTGACCGGAATAACAACTAGCCTAGAGAAACACAGTAACAGGCGCTCGTGGCATACCCCAACGGAACGGGGTACTCCACCAACTGGTACACGACCACAGCCTACATGCGGGTGAAACGTGCACACGTGAATACACAGCCAGCCCACACTGAGCGGCACAACGACCGCTTCCCCCACGATTGTTACTACAATCGGTATTTGCACGCTAATCGCTCCCCTGAAACAAAGCACTCAGCTGCCTGAGCCAGACATGTGCCCCGCGTGCATCATCCTCCCCGTTCCAAGGCACAGTAACCTTGAACCCACTTGCTTCGCGACCTGCAATTCACCCTCCCACTCCGATCCCCCCCAGCATTAAAGCAGAAACACTCCAGGGCGGGGGCGGTATGAATGCCTCGTTGTGAGTCGCATTCTGGAGGGGGGAGGGGGAGAGGTTGGCGAGGAGCCACGGGCGCTCCGAGAGCCGCCGGTGGGGCAGGCCTGCGGGTCGCGGGGCCAAAACAGGGCCCCCCTTTCGGCCGCCCCCAACCCGACCCACGCCGCACACCGGCTGCAGGCACAAAACCCAGCGGGCCTCCCGCTGGGCTGGGCGGAGAAATCCGGGGAGCCTGCAGCCGGTACGGGCTCAGACTGAACGACGGCCAGTGAATAGGGGCCGGGGGAGGGGGACGACTCACCTCACAATAGCAGACCACCGACGACGGCCAAATCATACAACAAGCCGACGGCTTGACCAACGATTAAACGACACCACAAGACGGCGTGTCCGGCGCAAAGAGGACGCCAGAAAGGCGGGGTGAGGTATAAGTACCCTCCCCCGACCTCTGTGCGCCGGAAGTGACGCGCCTAGCACACCAAGGCGAAAGGACTCCTTCCCTGAGTCCAACCACTAGACTAGGAGGGGTGGTGTTTGTGCCCAAATGGCACTAAAGGGCCGCCCTTTTAGGTGGCCCCCTGCGGGGCCGCGGGCAGCCGCATAGTGCCATTATTGGCAACATCCCCACCCACAGTCCGAGCATACATGAATAAATAAATACACAACACAACTTTTGTTATGGGAAAATATTGCTGCAGGTTTATTCCATACAAAAGTATGCAATATGGTGGGTTATCTTACGGGCGATCCAAGGGCAGGCAGCTGTAACCAACCTATGCTGCCCTGCCCGCCTGATGAGCCAGCACTGTGGGGAACCCAATCAGTGCTACACCTATTGGGTGATCCTCTTCCCGGATCACGTGACACATTGGTCCCTTATTACTCACGCCCCTTTCAGGGCGGAGCGTAGCAAGGCAAGCCCCCGGTTGGTCAGGCCCCCAACCGCCCGAAGGACTAACGGGGCGCCGACGCGGTTTTCCAGGAACCTGCCCTGAGGCTCCTGGTATTTGGCTCTGGCACCCCTATGGGGCTCGTGCAGAGGTACCCTTCTGTACCCATCTGCTTCCAGATCGCCCTGTAACTCCACCACAGCTCTGGAGGCGGCCCCCGTCGCCGCCAGAGCCCCCCACCAACACAGCTGTATTCTCACCTGCAACCTGCCATTTCCAAGGCCTCCTGCAAGTCCAGGAGGAACAGATCCATCCCCACTGGAGACAAGTGGACCCCATCTTGATCAAAATATCCTTTGACATTAGCCTGGATCAACTCGTGTCTGATGAAACCAAGACCCCTCTGGTCTGTGAACTTACGCATACAACCATTCACCCTCTTGCGGGAATGTTCCACCGCCTCGCTGGACCTAGCCCCGTGCCATTCTCTGCGCGGGATGATCTCGGACCACCAGAGCTCACATTGCCCCATGAGTTTGCTGATTTCCCCTAAGTCAGACTTCATGGCTTGTAATAATGCTCCCTCCCCATGGGAATAAGATCGTTGCCCGCTAAATGGATCACCAACATTTTGGGGAGAGCTCCCCCTGAGCCAGTGTCTGCTCCAGTCTGTTCATGAGGCTGCTCCATCTCATTCCGGGAAAACCCATCCAGACAAACTGCGTTTGTGCAAACCCCCGCATCCAATTCCTGCGTGCAGCCCACTGCGCCAACCTGGCAACGACTGAATGGCCGATCACCCACACTCGGGATCCTGGTAAAATAAACGGACGCCATTTTTTACACAGTTTTAATGTCCATTTTGGTCACACATTATTTTTGGCAAAAACACACTCCAAACCACTGCACACAATATTTACAATTTACATGCGGTGCCTTCAAGGGTGGATGTAGCGCTCAAAGCAGCGAGATTGCCAGCGCCCCACCTTTTTTATGCCTTGGGGCTCCATGCCTGCCTTAAATGCCACTGTGGCTGCCCCAATCCTAAAGGAGTGGCTGGAGTACTTTCTGTCGGGGTGGGCGAGGCCCGAGCGTGCTAAGCAGGCACCCATGATCCGATCTACCTGGAATTTCGTAAGAGGTCCCTTGTCTGCATGTATCAGGAAGTAACCCGGGGCATTGGGGCGCACAGCCATATAATCCTTAACTCTGGCAACTGGGCAGTACCTCTGGTCCCCCAGTGGCTTTAGAACTACCTCCGCCCCCGCCCTGCCTGGTCTGTTTTGGACTTCCTAATATGGATCACCAGGGTGTCCATCAGTTTCACAACCTGGTTGCCTAAGGCGTCACCAGACAGGTCTGATTTGGACCTAGCCACCAGTTCGCTAATTCTGAAAGCCCCAAAGAATGCCAGGCAGAAAGCTGCCGCGAAGAGTCTGGCCTCAAATTGCGAATGCGTGACCTGATCGACTGCCTGCAGCACACCCTGGAGTGTGGGAAAGTCAATGGGACCCCTGTTGTCCGGAGCCCTAACCTCCTCTCTGGCCCACCCTTTGAGGGCCGCCCTGATCAGGAAAGATTTAGTCGGGTCCTGCCCACCCCTCAACTTGGTGTTGTGGCTCACAGCCGCCAGGTGACCACAGACCCACGAGTGACTCTTCCCCTGATCCTTTGCCCAAAGTACAATCACCTGCACCCTCTGTTCCAAGGAAAGGGAAACTGAGCCCAGTATCTCTGAAACGCTTAAGAATGTGGTAAGGTGCGCCTTGTATCTCTTCCTGGTCCCAGGTGCCAAGGAGCGTTCCCCTATCGCTGTCAATCGCTGTTCCACTGCAGAATGCGCCAGAGGTGTGCCGGGAAGGGGGTCATCTCCGCTCGCGGCCAGGCCTCACGGAAACGGAGTCACTGAAAACGAGAGAGAGCGTCAGCTGCCACATTCTTGACCCCCTCGATGTGCCTGGCCCTAAATTCGATATTGCAGCGCAGGCAGGCCCTGATCAATTCCCTTAACAAACACAGTACCAGGGGACACTTAGCCGTCTGCCCATTGATGGCCTGCACCACCGCCATGTTATCAGACCAGAATATGACCTTCCTATCTGATAACGCCTCGGGCCACAAATGTAGAGCAATCAGAATGGGAAACAGTTCAAGTACAGTTATGTTTGCGGTTATGTTACGCTTGCGCCATGCATTAGGCCACTTCTGTGCACACCATTCGGCCCCCATTATGGCACCGAAACCGTCTCTCCCTGAGGCATCGGTGAAGAGGCAGAGCTCAGGACTGCCAGCCCAGGGTGCTCTCCAGATAACCGTCCCATTAAAGTGCAGTAGGAACTCATGCCACATTAACAGGTCCTCTTTCAAACCTATACCCAGCCTGACCAGGTGGTGTTTCTTGTGTACCTTAGCCGTTGCCCTAGCTAGTCTTCTTGCAAATACTCTACCTGCCGGGATCACCCTAGCCGCGAAATTCAGTTTTCCCAAAAGGCACTGGATCGCACCCAGGGTAGCCTTGTCCTTGCCTAGCAATGCCTGAATATCCTGACGCAGATCCCGCACCTTATCGGCAGCGAGCCTGGACTCGCCCTTGATCGTGTCCAGCTCGATGCCCAAAAACGTGAGAACCTGAGCCGGACCCTCAGTCTTGCCAGGTGCCAGCGGGACCCCCAGGCGCCTGCCAAGTCTTGGAAGCACTGTAATCCCTCGCTACAGTCCTGAGTCCCTGCGCCCCCGATGAACAAGAAGTCATCCAGGTAATGAGTCACTCCCTCTATGCTGTATGCCCAGGAGAGCGCCCACTGGAGAAAGGAGCTGAAAGCCTCAAAGTAGGCGCAGGACACAGCGCAACCCATGGGCATGCATCTGTCAAAGAAGACTTCTCCCTGCCATTTGAACCCCAAGAGGTGCTGGCTGTCAGGGTGAACCGGCAGCAGGCGGAATGCAGATTCGACGTCCGCCTTGGCCAGCCGGGCCCCCTACCCGCTCTCCTCACCATGTCCACAGCCATGTCTAAGGAGCAGTAAGAGACTGAACATGTCCCCTCTTCTAACCAGTGGTTCACCGAGTTGCCTTCCGGGTAGGACAGATGATGGATCAACCGGAAAGCCCCTGGTTCCTTCTTAGGGACCACACCCAGCGGGGAGATCAAGAAATGCTCTAGTGGTGGGCGATCAAAGGGGCCCGCTACCCTACCCAATGCCACATCCTTCTGGACTTTCTCCATTACTACACTTGGCAGTTCCCTGGCCGACTTGAGATTCTCTGCATCCCTGCAACCTAGAGGGCCCTGGTATGGTATCTTGAAGCCCTCCACGAAGCCCTCTGCTAAGAGCTGACTGTCTTTTGAGTTCGGGTAAGACCGGAGCAGGGGGAGGAGGGTCTGAATGATGATGGGGGAGGGGCCCTTAACATTGGATGGTGAAGGGCCGCGCAATGAGGGGGGCGATGGAGGAACAGTGGGGAGGGGGCAGGGGGGTCCTGTCTTCTTCTTACTAACTGTCCTGCCTGCTGGATGGTTTTGGGGGACCCTCCCGCTTGACGCTGCATGAAACGGCCGGGTGATTGGCCCCACACTTGCTGCAGCTGTGGGCAAACTTGCAGACCTTGCCCCAGGAGCAAGACCCAGCGTTGTACAGCCTACAGGTGCCGGAGTTGAATCTCTTACCCCCTGTTTCTGTCCCCTTCCCTGGCTTCCTCGAAAGGGCTGCTTGAAAGTGCGTTTGCCAGTCTGCTTTGGACCTTTATAATTGTCCCACCCCTTCTGATTTTTGCTCACCCCATCCTTGTGCTCAGTGGTGAATTTCCCCATGTGTTCGACCCAGAGCTGAATCTCTTTCTGATCCCACCCTAGCTCCGGACATAAGGCCATTCTCTTCCGGAAATCCCGGTCATAGTTGTACCACCCAATCCCGCCTGTCTTTTTTGCCTCATTTTGTATGGAGCGGGAATACTGCATTAATGCCGGCCCCTGCTCTGGGTACTTCTCCATGATCACCGCAGCCAAAATGGTGAATGCCTCCACCCAATTCTCAATTGTTTTTTCAGGCCAAGGTTGGTATCTCACCTTCTTATCCTCATCCTTACCCCCCATCTTCCTCGTATCTTGCCCTTCTACCCCGTGCATCAATAAGGTCAAGATATCCACAAACTCCCGCCTCCAAATCCCTTCTTTGGCAGCCAGTGGCACCTCCCAAGCCAATGAGCAACGCCCCGACGCCAGAGGTGCCATCGTGATAAGTGGCAGGGGCGCTGTCGCCGCTGCTGCTGTTTGTTTTAGCTCGGTGGGGGGTGAGGTGGTGCGGGACTCTTGTAAGGCGGCTGGCTTAGGAACCGGACCGCTGGTCAGTGGGGGGATGGGCGCGGCCGCGTGATTTGCATTGTGTGGGGGTGTCGCCAGCTGATGCCCCCCAGCCCTGGGGAATTGGTGACTGCCGCTGCGCCATTGGTGACCTGCGCTGTATTTGACCCCGCCTCTTGTAGGGACCCAGACCCTACTGCTTTAACGGCTCCCTCCGGTGGTTTTTGAACGTTCGCGCTGCTGGCCAGGCCCCCAGACCTGCGTTACTGCAGGTGCCCCAACTCCACCAGGCACTGGAGTCGCCAGCGAAGGAGGTGCCGCAGTGTTATCTAAACGTGTTTGGAATTGCGCCATCAAACTCAACATATTATCCATCACCTTACCCATTTTATCAAAGTTCTCGGCGCCAACTACGGAAGTGTTCGGTGCACTCGCTGGTACCCCTGCGGGCCCTACTTCTTGCGGATAGGTCACTACTCTGACCTTCGATGCCGGAGGGTCTGAAGGAAATTCCTTATTAGTGGGCCTGCGCACCCGTTTGGGCTTGGCAGATCCTGGTTTCGCTGGTCCTGCCTGTGGCTCACTTGGGAGGTCCGCCACCACCCCGGAGTCCTCCTGCCCTCGGGAGTTGAGGATTCCTTGATCCCATTCTACTCCTTTGGCCTTCGCCATGTCCATAAAGTTCGCCCAGACTGCCTCCTGCGACATGCTGGGCTGGGACTCATCCACACAGCTGATTTGAGAAAACAAGAGGGCGGGGGTTCCTTGGGTGTTCATGTCTCCGGACTGTCAAGCTGACGGCCTTAAACGGATCCTAAGGGGATAGAGAATCGTAAATACTTGCCCCGCCAATTCCTGAGGGCGCCGCCACACTGCTGTGCTGCAGGGGCCCCGTGTTCCTATCCCCGGCCCGTGTCCAACCCACGTGTGCCCCGGTACTTACTTCGCTTCTTGATTCCTGACAACCTAGCCTGCTGAGCGGTCTCGGGGAGGAATAATGTCCCTGCGGGTGGGTGGTAGGTGCACTTATGGGAGCGAGGAGTCCTCGACTGCAGTTCCATGGGCCTATTGCTTGCTGTAATTCAAAATTGCAGATTAAGACACCTCGCAGTCACAGCGTGCACATCACCAGAGACTCATGTTGGCGCGCCGACCCACATCCCCGCGCTTCTCCCCCGCTGCACCTGGAACCCTCCCTCACCTACTGCCTCATGTCCACTGAGGCTCGCGCCGTAAGCTCATTTGAGGCGTCGGGGGCGCCCGCATCTGATTACTGTTGCCTCACCAGTGTCTACTCGTCCACGACCGCGACCGTCCTGGATGATCCGGAGCGACCACGCTTCCAGGGACTGACCCTAATATGCTCCGACGCCTGAATGATCTGTACCACTGCAGCTGTCACGGTGCCATGTCCACTTGCGCAAAAAACCCTGTAATACACAAGAACAGTCATACACATTTACAGGTTACCAGCTCACACCCAAAGGTGGCGGGTCAACCATTGTCTAAAAGTAAAATATCGTTACGCAAAGCTGAGAACGAAACAAATGCTCAAACATCTAGTAATCATTCAAAACTCACATTTTCAGAGAAGCAAAATATCACAAACGCGCTGAAACAACCAGAAAACACGTATTTAAAGGACAGGCGTGTTGTGGCAATGACTGGGGGCCAATAATGGTACTTTGGGTTCAATCAGGCGATACCTATTTTTACGCCTCCGCTCGTAAATCTCGGCTGCTGAAACATTTATCAAAAGCGAAAAATGCCATATACTACACAGGACCTCCAACCAGCAGGTAGGAATCAGACAGAAGGTACCACAGCGTTTTGCATAATCCCCAGATACGTTACAGACGGACAAATTCATTTTCAGGCACAGAGAGATTAAGTGTTCGCCACATCAGAGGCTGTATGACACGTGCCTGGAATACAAAGAGACTGTTTAATAATTACCACCATCTGCGCCTCGCAAAGCCAGTGGTACACGTGGACACCACAACCCTCTGTCCCCACTCTGGGTCCGCGGCGACCAACAATTGCCCCAGCTGTCGCTGTTGTGGCCGCTGCGGGATCGTGCTGTTTATTAGCCCCCTTGCCCTCTCGTGGCCCGCACCAGTCCCTCGTTGACCCTGCGCTCCTCCTCTCCCGTAAACCAACGCGCTTAGGCGGCCTGGATTTGTAGCGGTGAACTTCCCCATGCGCTCGATCCCCACAACCGCTGTGCGCACCACTCTAGTTGATGTCGTGCGGGACGCCAACAAGTCCCTGCTCACCCTATACTACCCTACCTTGCACCATCACTCGGTTGAGCGGCGTACAGCATTAAAAGACATTAAATATGTTTTCATAATTCTCCTGGGCGAACGCTATTCCATTATGGTTGCTTAAGGAACGTAAATGAAGAATGCAGGGATCGATGCCACTACTTCTCAAATGCTAAAGGAGCGCTCTACCATTTAAGTTATTCCCCTCTCGTTTGAAAACTCAAACGTTAAATTAACAATACGCCGCGCTGCTGGCGGTCTACCGACAGGCTGCCTGCATCCATACCTGCATAGCCCGGGCGGTATCGCCCACTTACCGACCTAATCCCAGGCCGTTCGATGCTACCCCGGCGACACCTTGCGCCGCAATCTGCGCCCTAGAGCTCTGTCGCGCGTGACCGGAATAACAACTAGCCTAGAGAAACACAGTAACAGGCGCTCGTGGCATACCCCAACGGAACGGGGTACTCCACCAACTGGTACACGACCACAGCCTACATGCGGGTGAAACGTGCACACGTGAATACACAGCCAGCCCACACTGAGCGGCACAACGACCGCTTCCCCCACGATTGTTACTACAATCGGTATTTGCACGCTAATCGCTCCCCTGAAACAAAGCACTCAGCTGCCTGAGCCAGACATGTGCCCCGCGTGCATCATCCTCCCCGTTCCAAGGCACAGTAACCTTGAACCCACTTGCTTCGCGACCTGCAATTCACCCTCCCACTCCGATCCCCCCCAGCATTAAAGCAGAAACACTCCAGGGCGGGGGCGGTATGAATGCCTCGTTGTGAGTCGCATTCTGGAGGGGGGAGGGGGAGAGGTTGGCGAGGAGCCACGGGCGCTCCGAGAGCCGCCGGTGGGGCAGGCCTGCGGGTCGCGGGGCCAAAACAGGGCCCCCTTTCGGCCGCCCCCAACCCGACCCACGCCGCACACCGGCTGCAGGCACAAAACCCAGCGGGCCTCCCGCTGGGCTGGGCGGAGAAATCCGGGGAGCCTGCAGCCGGTACGGGCTCAGACTGAACGACGGCCAGTGAATAGGGGCCGGGGGAGGGGGACGACTCACCTCACAATAGCAGACCACCGACGACGGCCAAATCATACAACAAGCCGACGGCTTGACCAACGATTAAACGACACCACAAGACGGCGTGTCCGGCGCAAAGAGGACGCCAGAAAGGCGGGGTGAGGTATAAGTACCCTCCCCCGACCTCTGTGCGCCGGAAGTGACGCGCCTAGCACACCAAGGCGAAAGGACTCCTTCCCTGAGTCCAACCACTAGACTAGGAGGGGTGGTGTTTGTGCCCAAATGGCACTAAAGGGCCGCCCTTTTAGGTGGCCCCCTGCGGGGCCGCGGGCAGCCGCATAGTGCCATTATTGGCAACATCCCCACCCACAGTCCGAGCATACATGAATAAATAAATACACAACACAACTTTTGTTATGGGAAAATATTGCTGCAGGTTTATTCCATACAAAAGTATGCAATATGGTGGGTTATCTTACGGGCGATCCAAGGGCAGGCAGCTGTAACCAACCTATGCTGCCCTGCCCGCCTGATGAGCCAGCACTGTGGGGAACCCAATCAGTGCTACACCTATTGGGTGATCCTCTTCCCGGATCACGTGACACATTGGTCCCTTATTACTCACGCCCCTTTCAGGGCGGAGCGTAGCAAGGCAAGCCCCCGGTTGGTCAGGCCCCCAACCGCCCGAAGGACTAACGGGGCGCCGACGCGGTTTTCCAGGAACCTGCCCTGAGGCTCCTGGTATTTGGCTCTGGCACCCCTATGGGGCTCGTGCAGAGGTACCCTTCTGTACCCATCTGCTTCCAGATCGCCCTGTAACTCCACCACAGCTCTGGAGGCGGCCCCCGTCGCCGCCAGAGCCCCCCACCAACACAGCTGTATTCTCACCTGCAACCTGCCATTTCCAAGGCCTCCTGCAAGTCCAGGAGGAACAGATCCATCCCCACTGGAGACAAGTGGACCCCATCTTGATCAAAATATCCTTTGACATTAGCCTGGATCAACTCGTGTCTGATGAAACCAAGACCCCTCTGGTCTGTGAACTTACGCATACAACCATTCACCCTCTTGCGGGAATGTTCCACCGCCTCGCTGGACCTAGCCCCGTGCCATTCTCTGCGCGGGATGATCTCGGACCACCAGAGCTCACATTGCCCCATGAGTTTGCTGATTTCCCCTAAGTCAGACTTCATGGCTTGTAATAATGCTCCCTCCCCATGGGAATAAGATCGTTGCCCGCTAAATGGATCACCAACATTTTGGGGAGAGCTCCCCCCGAGCCAGTGTCTGCTCCAGTCTGTTCATGAGGCTGCTCCATCTCATTCCGGGAAAACCCATCCAGACAAACTGCGTTTGTGCAAACCCCCGCATCCAATTCCTGCGTGCAGCCCACTGCGCCAACCTGGCAACGACTGAATGGCCGATCACCCACACTCGGGATCCTGGTAAAATAAACGGACGCCATTTTTTACACAGTTTTAATGTCCATTTTGGTCACACATTATTTTTGGCAAAAACACACTCCAAACCACTGCACACAATATTTACAATTTACATGCGGTGCCTTCAAGGGTGGATGTAGCGCTCAAAGCAGCGAGATTGCCAGCGCCCCACCTTTTTTATGCCTTGGGGCTCCATGCCTGCCTTAAATGCCACTGTGGCTGCCCCAATCCTAAAGGAGTGGCTGGAGTACTTTCTGTCGGGGTGGGCGAGGCCCGAGCGTGCTAAGCAGGCACCCATGATCCGATCTACCTGGAATTTCGTAAGAGGTCCCTTGTCTGCATGTATCAGGAAGTAACCCGGGGCATTGGGGCGCACAGCCATATAATCCTTAACTCTGGCAACTGGGCAGTACCTCTGGTCCCCCAGTGGCTTTAGAACTACCTCCGCCCCCGCCCTGCCTGGTCTGTTTTGGACTTCCTAATATGGATCACCAGGGTGTCCATCAGTTTCACAACCTGGTTGCCTAAGGCGTCACCAGACAGGTCTGATTTGGACCTAGCCACCAGTTCGCTAATTCTGAAAGCCCCAAAGAATGCCAGGCAGAAAGCTGCCGCGAAGAGTCTGGCCTCAAATTGCGAATGCGTGACCTGATCGACTGCCTGCAGCACACCCTGGAGTGTGGGAAAGTCAATGGGACCCCTGTTGTCCGGAGCCCTAACCTCCTCTCTGGCCCACCCTTTGAGGGCCGCCCTGATCAGGAAAGATTTAGTCGGGTCCTGCCCACCCCTCAACTTGGTGTTGTGGCTCACAGCCGCCAGGTGACCACAGACCCACGAGTGACTCTTCCCCTGATCCTTTGCCCAAAGTACAATCACCTGCACCCTCTGTTCCAAGGAAAGGGAAACTGAGCCCAGTATCTCTGAAACGCTTAAGAATGTGGTAAGGTGCGCCTTGTATCTCTTCCTGGTCCCAGGTGCCAAGGAGCGTTCCCCTATCGCTGTCAATCGCTGTTCCACTGCAGAATGCGCCAGAGGTGTGCCGGGAAGGGGGTCATCTCCGCTCGCGGCCAGGCCTCACGGAAACGGAGTCACTGAAAACGAGAGAGAGCGTCAGCTGCCACATTCTTGACCCCCTCGATGTGCCTGGCCCTAAATTCGATATTGCAGCGCAGGCAGGCCCTGATCAATTCCCTTAACAAACACAGTACCAGGGGACACTTAGCCGTCTGCCCATTGATGGCCTGCACCACCGCCATGTTATCAGACCAGAATATGACCTTCCTATCTGATAACGCCTCGGGCCACAAATGTAGAGCAATCAGAATGGGAAACAGTTCAAGTACAGTTATGTTTGCGGTTATGTTACGCTTGCGCCATGCATTAGGCCACTTCTGTGCACACCATTCGGCCCCCATTATGGCACCGAAACCGTCTCTCCCTGAGGCATCGGTGAAGAGGCAGAGCTCAGGACTGCCAGCCCAGGGTGCTCTCCAGATAACCGTCCCATTAAAGTGCAGTAGGAACTCATGCCACATTAACAGGTCCTCTTTCAAACCTATACCCAGCCTGACCAGGTGGTGTTTCTTGTGTACCTTAGCCGTTGCCCTAGCTAGTCTTCTTGCAAATACTCTACCTGCCGGGATCACCCTAGCCGCGAAATTCAGTTTTCCCAAAAGGCACTGGATCGCACCCAGGGTAGCCTTGTCCTTGCCTAGCAATGCCTGAATATCCTGACGCAGATCCCGCACCTTATCGGCAGCGAGCCTGGACTCGCCCTTGATCGTGTCCAGCTCGATGCCCAAAAACGTGAGAACCTGAGCCGGACCCTCAGTCTTGCCAGGTGCCAGCGGGACCCCCAGGCGCCTGCCAAGTCTTGGAAGCACTGTAATCCCTCGCTACAGTCCTGAGTCCCTGCGCCCCCGATGAACAAGAAGTCATCCAGGTAATGAGTCACTCCCTCTATGCTGTATGCCCAGGAGAGCGCCCACTGGAGAAAGGAGCTGAAAGCCTCAAAGTAGGCGCAGGACACAGCGCAACCCATGGGCATGCATCTGTCAAAGAAGACTTCTCCCTGCCATTTGAACCCCAAGAGGTGCTGGCTGTCAGGGTGAACCGGCAGCAGGCGGAATGCAGATTCGACGTCCGCCTTGGCCAGCCGGGCCCCCTACCCGCTCTCCTCACCATGTCCACAGCCATGTCTAAGGAGCAGTAAGAGACTGAACATGTCCCCTCTTCTAACCAGTGGTTCACCGAGTTGCCTTCCGGGTAGGACAGATGATGGATCAACCGGAAAGCCCCTGGTTCCTTCTTAGGGACCACACCCAGCGGGGAGATCAAGAAATGCTCTAGTGGTGGGCGATCAAAGGGGCCCGCTACCCTACCCAATGCCACATCCTTCTGGACTTTCTCCATTACTACACTTGGCAGTTCCCTGGCCGACTTGAGATTCTCTGCATCCCTGCAACCTAGAGGGCCCTGGTATGGTATCTTGAAGCCCTCCACGAAGCCCTCTGCTAAGAGCTGACTGTCTTTTGAGTTCGGGTAAGACCGGAGCAGGGGGAGGAGGGTCTGAATGATGATGGGGGAGGGGCCCTTAACATTGGATGGTGAAGGGCCGCGCAATGAGGGGGGCGATGGAGGAACAGTGGGGAGGGGGCAGGGGGGTCCTGTCTTCTTCTTACTAACTGTCCTGCCTGCTGGATGGTTTTGGGGGACCCTCCCGCTTGACGCTGCATGAAACGGCCGGGTGATTGGCCCCACACTTGCTGCAGCTGTGGGCAAACTTGCAGACCTTGCCCCAGGAGCAAGACCCAGCGTTGTACAGCCTACAGGTGCCGGAGTTGAATCTCTTACCCCCTGTTTCTGTCCCCTTCCCTGGCTTCCTCGAAAGGGCTGCTTGAAAGTGCGTTTGCCAGTCTGCTTTGGACCTTTATAATTGTCCCACCCCTTCTGATTTTTGCTCACCCCATCCTTGTGCTCAGTGGTGAATTTCCCCATGTGTTCGACCCAGAGCTGAATCTCTTTCTGATCCCACCCTAGCTCCGGACATAAGGCCATTCTCTTCCGGAAATCCCGGTCATAGTTGTACCACCCAATCCCGCCTGTCTTTTTTGCCTCATTTTGTATGGAGCGGGAATACTGCATTAATGCCGGCCCCTGCTCTGGGTACTTCTCCATGATCACCGCAGCCAAAATGGTGAATGCCTCCACCCAATTCTCAATTGTTTTTTCAGGCCAAGGTTGGTATCTCACCTTCTTATCCTCATCCTTACCCCCCATCTTCCTCGTATCTTGCCCTTCTACCCCGTGCATCAATAAGGTCAAGATATCCACAAACTCCCGCCTCCAAATCCCTTCTTTGGCAGCCAGTGGCACCTCCCAAGCCAATGAGCAACGCCCCGACGCCAGAGGTGCCATCGTGATAAGTGGCAGGGGCGCTGTCGCCGCTGCTGCTGTTTGTTTTAGCTCGGTGGGGGGTGAGGTGGTGCGGGACTCTTGTAAGGCGGCTGGCTTAGGAACCGGACCGCTGGTCAGTGGGGGGATGGGCGCGGCCGCGTGATTTGCATTGTGTGGGGGTGTCGCCAGCTGATGCCCCCCAGCCCTGGGGAATTGGTGACTGCCGCTGCGCCATTGGTGACCTGCGCTGTATTTGACCCCGCCTCTTGTAGGGACCCAGACCCTACTGCTTTAACGGCTCCCTCCGGTGGTTTTTGAACGTTCGCGCTGCTGGCCAGGCCCCCCAGACCTGCGTTACTGCAGGTGCCCCAACTCCACCAGGCACTGGAGTCGCCAGCGAAGGAGGTGCCGCAGTGTTATCTAAACGTGTTTGGAATTGCGCCATCAAACTCAACATATTATCCATCACCTTACCCATTTTATCAAAGTTCTCGGCGCCAACTACGGAAGTGTTCGGTGCACTCGCTGGTACCCCTGCGGGCCCTACTTCTTGCGGATAGGTCACTACTCTGACCTTCGATGCCGGAGGGTCTGAAGGAAATTCCTTATTAGTGGGCCTGCGCACCCGTTTGGGCTTGGCAGATCCTGGTTTCGCTGGTCCTGCCTGTGGCTCACTTGGGAGGTCCGCCACCACCCCGGAGTCCTCCTGCCCTCGGGAGTTGAGGATTCCTTGATCCCATTCTACTCCTTTGGCCTTCGCCATGTCCATAAAGTTCGCCCAGACTGCCTCCTGCGACATGCTGGGCTGGGACTCATCCACACAGCTGATTTGAGAAAACAAGAGGGCGGGGGTTCCTTGGGTGTTCATGTCTCCGGACTGTCAAGCTGACGGCCTTAAACGGATCCTAAGGGGATAGAGAATCGTAAATACTTGCCCCGCCAATTCCTGAGGGCGCCGCCACACTGCTGTGCTGCAGGGGCCCCGTGTTCCTATCCCCGGCCCGTGTCCAACCCACGTGTGCCCCGGTACTTACTTCGCTTCTTGATTCCTGACAACCTAGCCTGCTGAGCGGTCTCGGGGAGGAATAATGTCCCTGCGGGTGGGTGGTAGGTGCACTTATGGGAGCGAGGAGTCCTCGACTGCAGTTCCATGGGCCTATTGCTTGCTGTAATTCAAAATTGCAGATTAAGACACCTCGCAGTCACAGCGTGCACATCACCAGAGACTCATGTTGGCGCGCCGACCCACATCCCCGCGCTTCTCCCCCGCTGCACCTGGAACCCTCCCTCACCTACTGCCTCATGTCCACTGAGGCTCGCGCCGTAAGCTCATTTGAGGCGTCGGGGGCGCCCGCATCTGATTACTGTTGCCTCACCAGTGTCTACTCGTCCACGACCGCGACCGTCCTGGATGATCCGGAGCGACCACGCTTCCAGGGACTGACCCTAATATGCTCCGACGCCTGAATGATCTGTACCACTGCAGCTGTCACGGTGCCATGTCCACTTGCGCAAAAAACCCTGTAATACACAAGAACAGTCATACACATTTACAGGTTACCAGCTCACACCCAAAGGTGGCGGGTCAACCATTGTCTAAAAGTAAAATATCGTTACGCAAAGCTGAGAACGAAACAAATGCTCAAACATCTAGTAATCATTCAAAACTCACATTTTCAGAGAAGCAAAATATCACAAACGCGCTGAAACAACCAGAAAACACGTATTTAAAGGACAGGCGTGTTGTGGCAATGACTGGGGGCCAATAATGGTACTTTGGGTTCAATCAGGCGATACCTATTTTTACGCCTCCGCTCGTAAATCTCGGCTGCTGAAACATTTATCAAAAGCGAAAAATGCCATATACTACACAGGACCTCCAACCAGCAGGTAGGAATCAGACAGAAGGTACCACAGCGTTTTGCATAATCCCCAGATACGTTACAGACGGACAAATTCATTTTCAGGCACAGAGAGATTAAGTGTTCGCCACATCAGAGGCTGTATGACACGTGCCTGGAATACAAAGAGACTGTTTAATAATTACCACCATCTGCGCCTCGCAAAGCCAGTGGTACACGTGGACACCACAACCCTCTGTCCCCACTCTGGGTCCGCGGCGACCAACAATTGCCCCAGCTGTCGCTGTTGTGGCCGCTGCGGGATCGTGCTGTTTATTAGCCCCCTTGCCCTCTCGTGGCCCGCACCAGTCCCTCGTTGACCCTGCGCTCCTCCTCTCCCGTAAACCAACGCGCTTAGGCGGCCTGGATTTGTAGCGGTGAACTTCCCCATGCGCTCGATCCCCACAACCGCTGTGCGCACCACTCTAGTTGATGTCGTGCGGGACGCCAACAAGTCCCTGCTCACCCTATACTACCCTACCTTGCACCATCACTCGGTTGAGCGGCGTACAGCATTAAAAGACATTAAATATGTTTTCATAATTCTCCTGGGCGAACGCTATTCCATTATGGTTGCTTAAGGAACGTAAATGAAGAATGCAGGGATCGATGCCACTACTTCTCAAATGCTAAAGGAGCGCTCTACCATTTAAGTTATTCCCCTCTCGTTTGAAAACTCAAACGTTAAATTAACAATACGCCGCGCTGCTGGCGGTCTACCGACAGGCTGCCTGCATCCATACCTGCATAGCCCGGGCGGTATCGCCCACTTACCGACCTAATCCCAGGCCGTTCGATGCTACCCCGGCGACACCTTGCGCCGCAATCTGCGCCCTAGAGCTCTGTCGCGCGTGACCGGAATAACAACTAGCCTAGAGAAACACAGTAACAGGCGCTCGTGGCATACCCCAACGGAACGGGGTACTCCACCAACTGGTACACGACCACAGCCTACATGCGGGTGAAACGTGCACACGTGAATACACAGCCAGCCCACACTGAGCGGCACAACGACCGCTTCCCCCACGATTGTTACTACAATCGGTATTTGCACGCTAATCGCTCCCCTGAAACAAAGCACTCAGCTGCCTGAGCCAGACATGTGCCCCGCGTGCATCATCCTCCCCGTTCCAAGGCACAGTAACCTTGAACCCACTTGCTTCGCGACCTGCAATTCACCCTCCCACTCCGATCCCCCCCAGCATTAAAGCAGAAACACTCCAGGGCGGGGGCGGTATGAATGCCTCGTTGTGAGTCGCATTCTGGAGGGGGGAGGGGG
This sequence comes from Calotriton arnoldi, assembly GCA_963921515.1. Lineage (NCBI taxonomy): Eukaryota > Metazoa > Chordata > Amphibia > Caudata > Salamandridae > Calotriton > Calotriton arnoldi. Next base: position 3,250,509 of record CAWUFW010000982.1, on the reverse strand, counting down.
AGAGGTTGGCGAGGAGCCACGGGCGCTCCGAGAGCCGCCGGTGGGGCAGGCCTGCGGGTCGCGGGGCCAAAACAGGGCCCCCTTTCGGCCGCCCCCAACCCGACCCACGCCGCACACCGGCTGCAGGCACAAAACCCAGCGGGCCTCCCGCTGGGCTGGGCGGAGAAATCCGGGGAGCCTGCAGCCGGTACGGGCTCAGACTGAACGACGGCCAGTGAATAGGGGCCGGGGGAGGGGGACGACTCACCTCACAATAGCAGACCACCGACGACGGCCAAATCATACAACAAGCCGACGGCTTGACCAACGATTAAACGACACCACAAGACGGCGTGTCCGGCGCAAAGAGGACGCCAGAAAGGCGGGGTGAGGTATAAGTACCCTCCCCCGACCTCTGTGCGCCGGAAGTGACGCGCCTAGCACACCAAGGCGAAAGGACTCCTTCCCTGAGTCCAACCACTAGACTAGGAGGGGTGGTGTTTGTGCCCAAATGGCACTAAAGGGCCGCCTCTTTAGGTGGCCCCCTGCGGGGGCCGCGGGCAGCCGCATAGTGCCATTATTGGCAACATCCCCACCCACAGTCCGAGCATACATGAATAAATAAATACACAACACAACTTTTGTTATGGGAAAATATTGCTGCAGGTTTATTCCATACAAAAGTATGCAATATGGTGGGTTATCTTACGGGCGATCCAAGGGCAGGCAGCTGTAACCAACCTATGCTGCCCTGCCCGCCTGATGAGCCAGCACTGTGGGGAACCCAATCAGTGCTACACCTATTGGGTGATCCTCTTCCCGGATCACGTGACACATTGGTCCCTTATTACTCACGCCCCTTTCAGGGCGGAGCGTAGCAAGGCAAGCCCCCGGTTGGTCAGGCCCCCAACCGCCCGAAGGACTAACGGGGCGCCGACGCGGTTTTCCAGGAACCTGCCCTGAGGCTCCTGGTATTTGGCTCTGGCACCCCTATGGGGCTCGTGCAGAGGTACCCTTCTGTACCCATCTGCTTCCAGATCGCCCTGTAACTCCACCACAGCTCTGGAGGCGGCCCCCGTCGCCGCCAGAGCCCCCCACCAACACAGCTGTATTCTCACCTGCAACCTGCCATTTCCAAGGCCTCCTGCAAGTCCAGGAGGAACAGATCCATCCCCACTGGAGACAAGTGGACCCCATCTTGATCAAAATATCCTTTGACATTAGCCTGGATCAACTCGTGTCTGATGAAACCAAGACCCCTCTGGTCTGTGAACTTACGCATACAACCATTCACCCTCTTGCGGGAATGTTCCACCGCCTCGCTGGACCTAGCCCCGTGCCATTCTCTGCGCGGGATGATCTCGGACCACCAGAGCTCACATTGCCCCATGAGTTTGCTGATTTCCCCTAAGTCAGACTTCATGGCTTGTAATAATGCTCCCTCCCCATGGGAATAAGATCGTTGCCCGCTAAATGGATCACCAACATTTTGGGGAGAGCTCCCCCCGAGCCAGTGTCTGCTCCAGTCTGTTCATGAGGCTGCTCCATCTCATTCCGGGAAAACCCATCCAGACAAACTGCGTTTGTGCAAACCCCCGCATCCAATTCCTGCGTGCAGCCCACTGCGCCAACCTGGCAACGACTGAATGGCCGATCACCCACACTCGGGATCCTGGTAAAATAAACGGACGCCATTTTTTACACAGTTTTAATGTCCATTTTGGTCACACATTATTTTTGGCAAAAACACACTCCAAACCACTGCACACAATATTTACAATTTACATGCGGTGCCTTCAAGGGTGGATGTAGCGCTCAAAGCAGCGAGATTGCCAGCGCCCCACCTTTTTTATGCCTTGGGGCTCCATGCCTGCCTTAAATGCCACTGTGGCTGCCCCAATCCTAAAGGAGTGGCTGGAGTACTTTCTGTCGGGGTGGGCGAGGCCCGAGCGTGCTAAGCAGGCACCCATGATCCGATCTACCTGGAATTTCGTAAGAGGTCCCTTGTCTGCATGTATCAGGAAGTAACCCGGGGCATTGGGGCGCACAGCCATATAATCCTTAACTCTGGCAACTGGGCAGTACCTCTGGTCCCCCAGTGGCTTTAGAACTACCTCCGCCCCCGCCCTGCCTGGTCTGTTTTGGACTTCCTAATATGGATCACCAGGGTGTCCATCAGTTTCACAACCTGGTTGCCTAAGGCGTCACCAGACAGGTCTGATTTGGACCTAGCCACCAGTTCGCTAATTCTGAAAGCCCCAAAGAATGCCAGGCAGAAAGCTGCCGCGAAGAGTCTGGCCTCAAATTGCGAATGCGTGACCTGATCGACTGCCTGCAGCACACCCTGGAGTGTGGGAAAGTCAATGGGACCCCTGTTGTCCGGAGCCCTAACCTCCTCTCTGGCCCACCCTTTGAGGGCCGCCCTGATCAGGAAAGATTTAGTCGGGTCCTGCCCACCCCTCAACTTGGTGTTGTGGCTCACAGCCGCCAGGTGACCACAGACCCACGAGTGACTCTTCCCCTGATCCTTTGCCCAAAGTACAATCACCTGCACCCTCTGTTCCAAGGAAAGGGAAACTGAGCCCAGTATCTCTGAAACGCTTAAGAATGTGGTAAGGTGCGCCTTGTATCTCTTCCTGGTCCCAGGTGCCAAGGAGCGTTCCCCTATCGCTGTCAATCGCTGTTCCACTGCAGAATGCGCCAGAGGTGTGCCGGGAAGGGGGTCATCTCCGCTCGCGGCCAGGCCTCACGGAAACGGAGTCACTGAAAACGAGAGAGAGCGTCAGCTGCCACATTCTTGACCCCCTCGATGTGCCTGGCCCTAAATTCGATATTGCAGCGCAGGCAGGCCCTGATCAATTCCCTTAACAAACACAGTACCAGGGGACACTTAGCCGTCTGCCCATTGATGGCCTGCACCACCGCCATGTTATCAGACCAGAATATGACCTTCCTATCTGATAACGCCTCGGGCCACAAATGTAGAGCAATCAGAATGGGAAACAGTTCAAGTACAGTTATGTTTGCGGTTATGTTACGCTTGCGCCATGCATTAGGCCACTTCTGTGCACACCATTCGGCCCCCATTATGGCACCGAAACCGTCTCTCCCTGAGGCATCGGTGAAGAGGCAGAGCTCAGGACTGCCAGCCCAGGGTGCTCTCCAGATAACCGTCCCATTAAAGTGCAGTAGGAACTCATGCCACATTAACAGGTCCTCTTTCAAACCTATACCCAGCCTGACCAGGTGGTGTTTCTTGTGTACCTTAGCCGTTGCCCTAGCTAGTCTTCTTGCAAATACTCTACCTGCCGGGATCACCCTAGCCGCGAAATTCAGTTTTCCCAAAAGGCACTGGATCGCACCCAGGGTAGCCTTGTCCTTGCCTAGCAATGCCTGAATATCCTGACGCAGATCCCGCACCTTATCGGCAGCGAGCCTGGACTCGCCCTTGATCGTGTCCAGCTCGATGCCCAAAAACGTGAGAACCTGAGCCGGACCCTCAGTCTTGCCAGGTGCCAGCGGGACCCCCAGGCGCCTGCCAAGTCTTGGAAGCACTGTAATCCCTCGCTACAGTCCTGAGTCCCTGCGCCCCCGATGAACAAGAAGTCATCCAGGTAATGAGTCACTCCCTCTATGCTGTATGCCCAGGAGAGCGCCCACTGGAGAAAGGAGCTGAAAGCCTCAAAGTAGGCGCAGGACACAGCGCAACCCATGGGCATGCATCTGTCAAAGAAGACTTCTCCCTGCCATTTGAACCCCAAGAGGTGCTGGCTGTCAGGGTGAACCGGCAGCAGGCGGAATGCAGATTCGACGTCCGCCTTGGCCAGCCGGGCCCCCTACCCGCTCTCCTCACCATGTCCACAGCCATGTCTAAGGAGCAGTAAGAGACTGAACATGTCCCCTCTTCTAACCAGTGGTTCACCGAGTTGCCTTCCGGGTAGGACAGATGATGGATCAACCGGAAAGCCCCTGGTTCCTTCTTAGGGACCACACCCAGCGGGGAGATCAAGAAATGCTCTAGTGGTGGGCGATCAAAGGGGCCCGCTACCCTACCCAATGCCACATCCTTCTGGACTTTCTCCATTACTACACTTGGCAGTTCCCTGGCCGACTTGAGATTCTCTGCATCCCTGCAACCTAGAGGGCCCTGGTATGGTATCTTGAAGCCCTCCACGAAGCCCTCTGCTAAGAGCTGACTGTCTTTTGAGTTCGGGTAAGACCGGAGCAGGGGGAGGAGGGTCTGAATGATGATGGGGGAGGGGCCCTTAACATTGGATGGTGAAGGGCCGCGCAATGAGGGGGGCGATGGAGGAACAGTGGGGAGGGGGCAGGGGGGTCCTGTCTTCTTCTTACTAACTGTCCTGCCTGCTGGATGGTTTTGGGGGACCCTCCCGCTTGACGCTGCATGAAACGGCCGGGTGATTGGCCCCACACTTGCTGCAGCTGTGGGCAAACTTGCAGACCTTGCCCCAGGAGCAAGACCCAGCGTTGTACAGCCTACAGGTGCCGGAGTTGAATCTCTTACCCCCTGTTTCTGTCCCCTTCCCTGGCTTCCTCGAAAGGGCTGCTTGAAAGTGCGTTTGCCAGTCTGCTTTGGACCTTTATAATTGTCCCACCCCTTCTGATTTTTGCTCACCCCATCCTTGTGCTCAGTGGTGAATTTCCCCATGTGTTCGACCCAGAGCTGAATCTCTTTCTGATCCCACCCTAGCTCCGGACATAAGGCCATTCTCTTCCGGAAATCCCGGTCATAGTTGTACCACCCAATCCCGCCTGTCTTTTTTGCCTCATTTTGTATGGAGCGGGAATACTGCATTAATGCCGGCCCCTGCTCTGGGTACTTCTCCATGATCACCGCAGCCAAAATGGTGAATGCCTCCACCCAATTCTCAATTGTTTTTTCAGGCCAAGGTTGGTATCTCACCTTCTTATCCTCATCCTTACCCCCCATCTTCCTCGTATCTTGCCCTTCTACCCCGTGCATCAATAAGGTCAAGATATCCACAAACTCCCGCCTCCAAATCCCTTCTTTGGCAGCCAGTGGCACCTCCCAAGCCAATGAGCAACGCCCCGACGCCAGAGGTGCCATCGTGATAAGTGGCAGGGGCGCTGTCGCCGCTGCTGCTGTTTGTTTTAGCTCGGTGGGGGGTGAGGTGGTGCGGGACTCTTGTAAGGCGGCTGGCTTAGGAACCGGACCGCTGGTCAGTGGGGGGGATGGGCGCGGCCGCGTGATTTGCATTGTGTGGGGGTGTCGCCAGCTGATGCCCCCCAGCCCTGGGGAATTGGTGACTGCCGCTGCGCCATTGGTGACCTGCGCTGTATTTGACCCCGCCTCTTGTAGGGACCCAGACCCTACTGCTTTAACGGCTCCCTCCGGTGGTTTTTGAACGTTCGCGCTGCTGGCCAGGCCCCCCAGACCTGCGTTACTGCAGGTGCCCCAACTCCACCAGGCACTGGAGTCGCCAGCGAAGGAGGTGCCGCAGTGTTATCTAAACGTGTTTGGAATTGCGCCATCAAACTCAACATATTATCCATCACCTTACCCATTTTATCAAAGTTCTCGGCGCCAACTACGGAAGTGTTCGGTGCACTCGCTGGTACCCCTGCGGGCCCTACTTCTTGCGGATAGGTCACTACTCTGACCTTCGATGCCGGAGGGTCTGAAGGAAATTCCTTATTAGTGGGCCTGCGCACCCGTTTGGGCTTGGCAGATCCTGGTTTCGCTGGTCCTGCCTGTGGCTCACTTGGGAGGTCCGCCACCACCCCGGAGTCCTCCTGCCCTCGGGAGTTGAGGATTCCTTGATCCCATTCTACTCCTTTGGCCTTCGCCATGTCCATAAAGTTCGCCCAGACTGCCTCCTGCGACATGCTGGGCTGGGACTCATCCACACAGCTGATTTGAGAAAACAAGAGGGCGGGGGTTCCTTGGGTGTTCATGTCTCCGGACTGTCAAGCTGACGGCCTTAAACGGATCCTAAGGGGATAGAGAATCGTAAATACTTGCCCCGCCAATTCCTGAGGGCGCCGCCACACTGCTGTGCTGCAGGGGCCCCGTGTTCCTATCCCCGGCCCGTGTCCAACCCACGTGTGCCCCGGTACTTACTTCGCTTCTTGATTCCTGACAACCTAGCCTGCTGAGCGGTCTCGGGGAGGAATAATGTCCCTGCGGGTGGGTGGTAGGTGCACTTATGGGAGCGAGGAGTCCTCGACTGCAGTTCCATGGGCCTATTGCTTGCTGTAATTCAAAATTGCAGATTAAGACACCTCGCAGTCACAGCGTGCACATCACCAGAGACTCATGTTGGCGCGCCGACCCACATCCCCGCGCTTCTCCCCCCGCTGCACCTGGAACCCTCCCTCACCTACTGCCTCATGTCCACTGAGGCTCGCGCCGTAAGCTCATTTGAGGCGTCTGGGGCGCCCGCATCTGATTACTGTTGCCGCACCAGTGTCTACTCGTCCACGACCGCGACCGTCCTGGATGATCCGGAGCGACCACGCTTCCAGGGACTGACCCTAATATGCTCCGACGCCTGAATGATCTGTACCACTGCAGCTGTCACGGTGCCATGTCCACTTGCGCAAAAAACCCTGTAATACACAAGAACAGTCATACACATTTACAGGTTACCAGCTCACACCCAAAGGTGGCGGTTCAACCATTGTCTAAAAGTAAAATATCGTTACGCAAAGCTGAGAACGAAACAAATGCTCAAACATCTAGTAATCATTCAAAACTCACATTTTCAGAGAAGCAAAATATCACAAACGCGCTGAAACAACCAGAAAACACGTATTTAAAGGACAGGCGTGTTGTGGCAATGACTGGGGGCCAATAATGGTACTTTGGGTTCAATCAGGCGATACCTATTTTTACGCCTCCGCTCGTAAATCTCGGCTGCTGAAACATTTATCAAAAGCGAAAAATGCCATATACTACACAGGACCTCCAACCAGCAGGTAGGAATCAGACAGAAGGTACCACAGCGTTTTGCATAATCCCCAGATACGTTACAGACGGACAAATTCATTTTCAGGCACAGAGAGATTAAGTGTTCGCCACATCAGAGGCTGTATGACACGTGCCTGGAATACAAAGAGACTGTTTAATAATTACCACCATCTGCGCCTCGCAAAGCCAGTGGTACACGTGGACACCACAACCCTCTGTCCCCACTCTGGGTCCGCGGCGACCAACAATTGCCCCAGCTGTCGCTGTTGTGGCCGCTGCGGGATCGTGCTGTTTATTAGCCCCCTTGCCCTCTCGTGGCCCGCACCAGTCCCTCGTTGACCCTGCGCTCCTCCTCTCCCGTAAACCAACGCGCTTAGGCGGCCTGGATTTGTAGCGGTGAACTTCCCCATGCGCTCGATCCCCACAACCGCTGTGCGCACCACTCTAGTTGATGTCGTGCGGGACGCCAACAAGTCCCTGCTCACCCTATACTACCCTACCTTGCACCATCACTCGGTTGAGCGGCGTACAGCATTAAAAGACATTAAATATGTTTTCATAATTCTCCTGGGCGAACGCTATTCCATTATGGTTGCTTAAGGAACGTAAATGAAGAATGCAGGGATCGATGCCACTACTTCTCAAATGCTAAAGGAGCGCTCTACCATTTAAGTTATTCCCCTCTCGTTTGAAAACTCAAACGTTAAATTAACAATACGCCGCGCTGCTGGCGGTCTACCGACAGGCTGCCTGCATCCATACCTGCATAGCCCGGGCGGTATCGCCCACTTACCGACCTAATCCCAGGCCGTTCGATGCTACCCCGGCGACACCTTGCGCCGCAATCTGCGCCCTAGAGCTCTGTCGCGCGTGACCGGAATAACAACTAGCCTAGAGAAACACAGTAACAGGCGCTCGTGGCATACCCCAACGGAACGGGGTACTCCACCAACTGGTACACGACCACAGCCTACATGCGGGTGAAACGTGCACACGTGAATACACAGCCAGCCCACACTGAGCGGCACAACGACCGCTTCCCCCACGATTGTTACTACAATCGGTATTTGCACGCTAATCGCTCCCCTGAAACAAAGCACTCAGCTGCCTGAGCCAGACATGTGCCCCGCGTGCATCATCCTCCCCGTTCCAAGGCACAGTAACCTTGAACCCACTTGCTTCGCGACCTGCAATTCACCCTCCCACTCCGATCCCCCCCAGCATTAAAGCAGAAACACTCCAGGGCGGGGGCGGTATGAATGCCTCGTTGTGAGTCGCATTCTGGAGGGGGGAGGGGGAGAGGTTGGCGAGGAGCCACGGGCGCTCCGAGAGCCGCCGGTGGGGCAGGCCTGCGGGTCGCGGGGCCAAAACAGGGCCCCCCTTTCGGCCGCCCCCAACCCGACCCACGCCGCACACCGGCTGCAGGCACAAAACCCAGCGGGCCTCCCGCTGGGCTGGGCGGAGAAATCCGGGGAGCCTGCAGCCGGTACGGGCTCAGACTGAACGACGGCCAGTGAATAGGGGCCGGGGGAGGGGGACGACTCACCTCACAATAGCAGACCACCGACGACGGCCAAATCATACAACAAGCCGACGGCTTGACCAACGATTAAACGACACCACAAGACGGCGTGTCCGGCGCAAAGAGGACGCCAGAAAGGCGGGGTGAGGTATAAGTACCCTCCCCCGACCTCTGTGCGCCGGAAGTGACGCGCCTAGCACACCAAGGCGAAAGGACTCCTTCCCTGAGTCCAACCACTAGACTAGGAGGGGTGGTGTTTGTGCCCAAATGGCACTAAAGGGCCGCCCTTTTAGGTGGCCCCCTGCGGGGCCGCGGGCAGCCGCATAGTGCCATTATTGGCAACATCCCCACCCACAGTCCGAGCATACATGAATAAATAAATACACAACACAACTTTTGTTATGGGAAAATATTGCTGCAGGTTTATTCCATACAAAAGTATGCAATATGGTGGGTTATCTTACGGGCGATCCAAGGGCAGGCAGCTGTAACCAACCTATGCTGCCCTGCCCGCCTGATGAGCCAGCACTGTGGGGAACCCAATCAGTGCTACACCTATTGGGTGATCCTCTTCCCGGATCACGTGACACATTGGTCCCTTATTACTCACGCCCCTTTCAGGGCGGAGCGTAGCAAGGCAAGCCCCCGGTTGGTCAGGCCCCCAACCGCCCGAAGGACTAACGGGGCGCCGACGCGGTTTTCCAGGAACCTGCCCTGAGGCTCCTGGTATTTGGCTCTGGCACCCCTATGGGGCTCGTGCAGAGGTACCCTTCTGTACCCATCTGCTTCCAGATCGCCCTGTAACTCCACCACAGCTCTGGAGGCGGCCCCCGTCGCCGCCAGAGCCCCCCACCAACACAGCTGTATTCTCACCTGCAACCTGCCATTTCCAAGGCCTCCTGCAAGTCCAGGAGGAACAGATCCATCCCCACTGGAGACAAGTGGACCCCATCTTGATCAAAATATCCTTTGACATTAGCCTGGATCAACTCGTGTCTGATGAAACCAAGACCCCTCTGGTCTGTGAACTTACGCATACAACCATTCACCCTCTTGCGGGAATGTTCCACCGCCTCGCTGGACCTAGCCCCGTGCCATTCTCTGCGCGGGATGATCTCGGACCACCAGAGCTCACATTGCCCCATGAGTTTGCTGATTTCCCCTAAGTCAGACTTCATGGCTTGTAATAATGCTCCCTCCCCATGGGAATAAGATCGTTGCCCGCTAAATGGATCACCAACATTTTGGGGAGAGCTCCCCCTGAGCCAGTGTCTGCTCCAGTCTGTTCATGAGGCTGCTCCATCTCATTCCGGGAAAACCCATCCAGACAAACTGCGTTTGTGCAAACCCCCGCATCCAATTCCTGCGTGCAGCCCACTGCGCCAACCTGGCAACGACTGAATGGCCGATCACCCACACTCGGGATCCTGGTAAAATAAACGGACGCCATTTTTTACACAGTTTTAATGTCCATTTTGGTCACACATTATTTTTGGCAAAAACACACTCCAAACCACTGCACACAATATTTACAATTTACATGCGGTGCCTTCAAGGGTGGATGTAGCGCTCAAAGCAGCGAGATTGCCAGCGCCCCACCTTTTTTATGCCTTGGGGCTCCATGCCTGCCTTAAATGCCACTGTGGCTGCCCCAATCCTAAAGGAGTGGCTGGAGTACTTTCTGTCGGGGTGGGCGAGGCCCGAGCGTGCTAAGCAGGCACCCATGATCCGATCTACCTGGAATTTCGTAAGAGGTCCCTTGTCTGCATGTATCAGGAAGTAACCCGGGGCATTGGGGCGCACAGCCATATAATCCTTAACTCTGGCAACTGGGCAGTACCTCTGGTCCCCCAGTGGCTTTAGAACTACCTCCGCCCCCGCCCTGCCTGGTCTGTTTTGGACTTCCTAATATGGATCACCAGGGTGTCCATCAGTTTCACAACCTGGTTGCCTAAGGCGTCACCAGACAGGTCTGATTTGGACCTAGCCACCAGTTCGCTAATTCTGAAAGCCCCAAAGAATGCCAGGCAGAAAGCTGCCGCGAAGAGTCTGGCCTCAAATTGCGAATGCGTGACCTGATCGACTGCCTGCAGCACACCCTGGAGTGTGGGAAAGTCAATGGGACCCCTGTTGTCCGGAGCCCTAACCTCCTCTCTGGCCCACCCTTTGAGGGCCGCCCTGATCAGGAAAGATTTAGTCGGGTCCTGCCCACCCCTCAACTTGGTGTTGTGGCTCACAGCCGCCAGGTGACCACAGACCCACGAGTGACTCTTCCCCTGATCCTTTGCCCAAAGTACAATCACCTGCACCCTCTGTTCCAAGGAAAGGGAAACTGAGCCCAGTATCTCTGAAACGCTTAAGAATGTGGTAAGGTGCGCCTTGTATCTCTTCCTGGTCCCAGGTGCCAAGGAGCGTTCCCCTATCGCTGTCAATCGCTGTTCCACTGCAGAATGCGCCAGAGGTGTGCCGGGAAGGGGGTCATCTCCGCTCGCGGCCAGGCCTCACGGAAACGGAGTCACTGAAAACGAGAGAGAGCGTCAGCTGCCACATTCTTGACCCCCTCGATGTGCCTGGCCCTAAATTCGATATTGCAGCGCAGGCAGGCCCTGATCAATTCCCTTAACAAACACAGTACCAGGGGACACTTAGCCGTCTGCCCATTGATGGCCTGCACCACCGCCATGTTATCAGACCAGAATATGACCTTCCTATCTGATAACGCCTCGGGCCACAAATGTAGAGCAATCAGAATGGGAAACAGTTCAAGTACAGTTATGTTTGCGGTTATGTTACGCTTGCGCCATGCATTAGGCCACTTCTGTGCACACCATTCGGCCCCCATTATGGCACCGAAACCGTCTCTCCCTGAGGCATCGGTGAAGAGGCAGAGCTCAGGACTGCCAGCCCAGGGTGCTCTCCAGATAACCGTCCCATTAAAGTGCAGTAGGAACTCATGCCACATTAACAGGTCCTCTTTCAAACCTATACCCAGCCTGACCAGGTGGTGTTTCTTGTGTACCTTAGCCGTTGCCCTAGCTAGTCTTCTTGCAAATACTCTACCTGCCGGGATCACCCTAGCCGCGAAATTCAGTTTTCCCAAAAGGCACTGGATCGCACCCAGGGTAGCCTTGTCCTTGCCTAGCAATGCCTGAATATCCTGACGCAGATCCCGCACCTTATCGGCAGCGAGCCTGGACTCGCCCTTGATCGTGTCCAGCTCGATGCCCAAAAACGTGAGAACCTGAGCCGGACCCTCAGTCTTGCCAGGTGCCAGCGGGACCCCCAGGCGCCTGCCAAGTCTTGGAAGCACTGTAATCCCTCGCTACAGTCCTGAGTCCCTGCGCCCCCGATGAACAAGAAGTCATCCAGGTAATGAGTCACTCCCTCTATGCTGTATGCCCAGGAGAGCGCCCACTGGAGAAAGGAGCTGAAAGCCTCAAAGTAGGCGCAGGACACAGCGCAACCCATGGGCATGCATCTGTCAAAGAAGACTTCTCCCTGCCATTTGAACCCCAAGAGGTGCTGGCTGTCAGGGTGAACCGGCAGCAGGCGGAATGCAGATTCGACGTCCGCCTTGGCCAGCCGGGCCCCCTACCCGCTCTCCTCACCATGTCCACAGCCATGTCTAAGGAGCAGTAAGAGACTGAACATGTCCCCTCTTCTAACCAGTGGTTCACCGAGTTGCCTTCCGGGTAGGACAGATGATGGATCAACCGGAAAGCCCCTGGTTCCTTCTTAGGGACCACACCCAGCGGGGAGATCAAGAAATGCTCTAGTGGTGGGCGATCAAAGGGGCCCGCTACCCTACCCAATGCCACATCCTTCTGGACTTTCTCCATTACTACACTTGGCAGTTCCCTGGCCGACTTGAGATTCTCTGCATCCCTGCAACCTAGAGGGCCCTGGTATGGTATCTTGAAGCCCTCCACGAAGCCCTCTGCTAAGAGCTGACTGTCTTTTGAGTTCGGGTAAGACCGGAGCAGGGGGAGGAGGGTCTGAATGATGATGGGGGAGGGGCCCTTAACATTGGATGGTGAAGGGCCGCGCAATGAGGGGGCGATGGAGGAACAGTGGGGAGGGGGCAGGGGGGTCCTGTCTTCTTCTTACTAACTGTCCTGCCTGCTGGATGGTTTTGGGGGACCCTCCCGCTTGACGCTGCATGAAACGGCCGGGTGATTGGCCCCACACTTGCTGCAGCTGTGGGCAAACTTGCAGACCTTGCCCCAGGAGCAAGACCCAGCGTTGTACAGCCTACAGGTGCCGGAGTTGAATCTCTTACCCCCTGTTTCTGTCCCCTTCCCTGGCTTCCTCGAAAGGGCTGCTTGAAAGTGCGTTTGCCAGTCTGCTTTGGACCTTTATAATTGTCCCACCCCTTCTGATTTTTGCTCACCCCATCCTTGTGCTCAGTGGTGAATTTCCCCATGTGTTCGACCCAGAGCTGAATCTCTTTCTGATCCCACCCTAGCTCCGGACATAAGGCCATTCTCTTCCGGAAATCCCGGTCATAGTTGTACCACCCAATCCCGCCTGTCTTTTTTGCCTCATTTTGTATGGAGCGGGAATACTGCATTAATGCCGGCCCCTGCTCTGGGTACTTCTCCATGATCACCGCAGCCAAAATGGTGAATGCCTCCACCCAATTCTCAATTGTTTTTTCAGGCCAAGGTTGGTATCTCACCTTCTTATCCTCATCCTTACCCCCCATCTTCCTCGTATCTTGCCCTTCTACCCCGTGCATCAATAAGGTCAAGATATCCACAAACTCCCGCCTCCAAATCCCTTCTTTGGCAGCCAGTGGCACCTCCCAAGCCAATGAGCAACGCCCCGACGCCAGAGGTGCCATCGTGATAAGTGGCAGGGGCGCTGTCGCCGCTGCTGCTGTTTGTTTTAGCTCGGTGGGGGGTGAGGTGGTGCGGGACTCTTGTAAGGCGGCTGGCTTAGGAACCGGACCGCTGGTCAGTGGGGGGATGGGCGCGGCCGCGTGATTTGCATTGTGTGGGGGTGTCGCCAGCTGATGCCCCCCAGCCCTGGGGAATTGGTGACTGCCGCTGCGCCATTGGTGACCTGCGCTGTATTTGACCCCGCCTCTTGTAGGGACCCAGACCCTACTGCTTTAACGGCTCCCTCCGGTGGTTTTTGAACGTTCGCGCTGCTGGCCAGGCCCCCCAGACCTGCGTTACTGCAGGTGCCCCAACTCCACCAGGCACTGGAGTCGCCAGCGAAGGAGGTGCCGCAGTGTTATCTAAACGTGTTTGGAATTGCGCCATCAAACTCAACATATTATCCATCACCTTACCCATTTTATCAAAGTTCTCGGCGCCAACTACGGAAGTGTTCGGTGCACTCGCTGGTACCCCTGCGGGCCCTACTTCTTGCGGATAGGTCACTACTCTGACCTTCGATGCCGGAGGGTCTGAAGGAAATTCCTTATTAGTGGGCCTGCGCACCCGTTTGGGCTTGGCAGATCCTGGTTTCGCTGGTCCTGCCTGTGGCTCACTTGGGAGGTCCGCCACCACCCCGGAGTCCTCCTGCCCTCGGGAGTTGAGGATTCCTTGATCCCATTCTACTCCTTTGGCCTTCGCCATGTCCATAAAGTTCGCCCAGACTGCCTCCTGCGACATGCTGGGCTGGGACTCATCCACACAGCTGATTTGAGAAAACAAGAGGGCGGGGGTTCCTTGGGTGTTCATGTCTCCGGACTGTCAAGCTGACGGCCTTAAACGGATCCTAAGGGGATAGAGAATCGTAAATACTTGCCCCGCCAATTCCTGAGGGCGCCGCCACACTGCTGTGCTGCAGGGGCCCCGTGTTCCTATCCCCGGCCCGTGTCCAACCCACGTGTGCCCCGGTACTTACTTCGCTTCTTGATTCCTGACAACCTAGCCTGCTGAGCGGTCTCGGGGAGGAATAATGTCCCTGCGGGTGGGTGGTAGGTGCACTTATGGGAGCGAGGAGTCCTCGACTGCAGTTCCATGGGCCTATTGCTTGCTGTAATTCAAAATTGCAGATTAAGACACCTCGCAGTCACAGCGTGCACATCACCAGAGACTCATGTTGGCGCGCCGACCCACATCCCCGCGCTTCTCCCCCGCTGCACCTGGAACCCTCCCTCACCTACTGCCTCATGTCCACTGAGGCTCGCGCCGTAAGCTCATTTGAGGCGTCGGGGGCGCCCGCATCTGATTACTGTTGCCTCACCAGTGTCTACTCGACCGCGACCGTCCTGGATGATCCGGAGCGACCACGCTTCCAGGGACTGACCCTAATATGCTCCGACGCCTGAATGATCTGTACCACTGCAGCTGTCACGGTGCCATGTCCACTTGCGCAAAAAACCCTGTAATACACAAGAACAGTCATACACATTTACAGGTTACCAGCTCACACCCAAAGGTGGCGGGTCAACCATTGTCTAAAAGTAAAATATCGTTACGCAAAGCTGAGAACGAAACAAATGCTCAAACATCTAGTAATCATTCAAAACTCACATTTTCAGAGAAGCAAAATATCACAAACGCGCTGAAACAACCAGAAAACACGTATTTAAAGGACAGGCGTGTTGTGGCAATGACTGGGGGCCAATAATGGTACTTTGGGTTCAATCAGGCGATACCTATTTTTACGCCTCCGCTCGTAAATCTCGGCTGCTGAAACATTTATCAAAAGCGAAAAATGCCATATACTACACAGGACCTCCAACCAGCAGGTAGGAATCAGACAGAAGGTACCACAGCGTTTTGCATAATCCCCAGATACGTTACAGACGGACAAATTCATTTTCAGGCACAGAGAGATTAAGTGTTCGCCACATCAGAGGCTGTATGACACGTGCCTGGAATACAAAGAGACTGTTTAATAATTACCACCATCTGCGCCTCGCAAAGCCAGTGGTACACGTGGACACCACAACCCTCTGTCCCCACTCTGGGTCCGCGGCGACCAACAATTGCCCCAGCTGTCGCTGTTGTGGCCGCTGCGGGATCGTGCTGTTTATTAGCCCCCTTGCCCTCTCGTGGCCCGCACCAGTCCCTCGTTGACCCTGCGCTCCTCCTCTCCCGTAAACCAACGCGCTTAGGCGGCCTGGATTTGTAGCGGTGAACTTCCCCATGCGCTCGATCCCCACAACCGCTGTGCGCACCACTCTAGTTGATGTCGTGCGGGACGCCAACAAGTCCCTGCTCACCCTATACTACCCTACCTTGCACCATCACTCGGTTGAGCGGCGTACAGCATTAAAAGACATTAAATATGTTTTCATAATTCTCCTGGGCGAACGCTATTCCATTATGGTTGCTTAAGGAACGTAAATGAAGAATGCAGGGATCGATGCCACTACTTCTCAAATGCTAAAGGAGCGCTCTACCATTTAAGTTATTCCCCTCTCGTTTGAAAACTCAAACGTTAAATTAACAATACGCCGCGCTGCTGGCGGTCTACCGACAGGCTGCCTGCATCCATACCTGCATAGCCCGGGCGGTATCGCCCACTTACCGACCTAATCCCAGGCCGTTCGATGCTACCCCGGCGACACCTTGCGCCGCAATCTGCGCCCTAGAGCTCTGTCGCGCGTGACCGGAATAACAACTAGCCTAGAGAAACACAGTAACAGGCGCTCGTGGCATACCCCAACGGAACGGGGTACTCCACCAACTGGTACACGACCACAGCCTACATGCGGGTGAAACGTGCACACGTGAATACACAGCCAGCCCACACTGAGCGGCACAACGACCGCTTCCCCCACGATTGTTACTACAATCGGTATTTGCACGCTAATCGCTCCCCTGAAACAAAGCACTCAGCTGCCTGAGCCAGACATGTGCCCCGCGTGCATCATCCTCCCCGTTCCAAGGCACAGTAACCTTGAACCCACTTGCTTCGCGACCTGCAATTCACCCTCCCACTCCGATCCCCCCCAGCATTAAAGCAGAAACACTCCAGGGCGGGGGCGGTATGAATGCCTCGTTGTGAGTCGCATTCTGGAGGGGGGAGGGGGAGAGGTTGGCGAGGAGCCACGGGCGCTCCGAGAGCCGCCGGTGGGGCAGGCCTGCGGGTCGCGGGGCCAAAACAGGGCCCCCTTTCGGCCGCCCCCAACCCGACCCACGCCGCACACCGGCTGCAGGCACAAAACCCAGCGGGCCTCCCGCTGGGCTGGGCGGAGAAATCCGGGGAGCCTGCAGCCGGTACGGGCTCAGACTGAACGACGGCCAGTGAATAGGGGCCGGGGGAGGGGGACGACTCACCTCACAATAGCAGACCACCGACGACGGCCAAATCATACAACAAGCCGACGGCTTGACCAACGATAGAACGACCCCACAAGACGGCGTGTCCGGCGCAAAGAGGACGCCAGAAAGGCGGGGGGAGGTATAAGTACCCTCCCCCGACCTCTGTGCGCCGGAAGTGACGCGCCTAGCACACCAAGGCGAAAGGACTCCTTCCCTGAGTCCAACCACTAGACTAGGAGGGGTGGTGTTTGTGCCCAAATGGCACTAAAGGGCCGCCCTTTTAGGTGGCCCCCTGCGGGGGCCACGGGCAGCCGCATAGTGCCATTATTGGCAACATCCCCACCCACAGTCCGAGCATACATGAATAAATAAATACACAACACAACTTTTGTTATGGGAAAATATTGCTGCAGGTTTATTCCATACAAAAGTATGCAATATGGTGGGTTATCTTACGGGCGATCCAAGGGCAGGCAGCTGTAACCAACCTATGCTGCCCTGCCCGCCTGATGAGCCAGCACTGTGGGGAACCCAATCAGTGCTACACCTATTGGGTGATCCTCTTCCCGGATCACGTGACACATTGGTCCCTTATTACTCACGCCCCTTTCAGGGCGGAGCGTAGCAAGGCAAGCCCCCGGTTGGTCAGGCCCCCAACCGCCCGAAGGACTAACGGGGCGCCGACGCGGTTTTCCAGGAACCTGCCCTGAGGCTCCTGGTATTTGGCTCTGGCACCCCTATGGGGCTCGTGCAGAGGTACCCTTCTGTACCCATCTGCTTCCAGATCGCCCTGTAACTCCACCACAGCTCTGGAGGCGGCCCCCGTCGCCACCAGAGCCCCCCACCAACACAGCTGTATTCTCACCTGCAACCTGCCATTTCCAAGGCCTCCTGCAAGTCCAGGAGGAACAGATCCATCCCCACTGGAGACAAGTGGACCCCATCTTGATCAAAATATCCTTTGACATTAGCCTGGATCAACTCGTGTCTGATGAAACCAAGACCCCTCTGGTCTGTGAACTTACGCATACAACCATTCACCCTCTTGCGGGAATGTTCCACCGCCTCGCTGGACCTAGCCCCGTGCCATTCTCTGCGCGGGATGATCTCGGACCACCAGAGCTCACATTGCCCCATGAGTTTGCTGATTTCCCCTAAGTCAGACTTCATGGCTTGTAATAATGCTCCCCTCCCCATGGGAATAAGATCGTTGCCCGCTAAATGGATCACCAACATTTTGGGGAGAGCTCCCCCCGAGCCAGTGTCTGCTCCAGTCTGTTCATGAGGCTGCTCCATCTCATTCCGGGAAAACCCATCCAGACAAACTGCGTTTGTGCAAACCCCCGCATCCAATTCCTGCGTGCAGCCCACTGCGCCAACCTGGCAACGACTGAATGGCCGATCACCCACACTCGGGATCCTGGTAAAATAAACGGACGCCATTTTTTATACACTGTTTTAATGTCCATTTTGGTCACACATTATTTTTGCCAAAAACACACCAAACCACTGCACACAATATTTACAATTTACATGCGGTGCCTTCAAGTGTGGATGTAGCGCTCAAAGCAGCGAGATTGCCAGCGCCCCAACTTTTTTATGCCTTGGGGCTCCATGCCTGCCTTAAATGCCACTGTGGCTGCCCCAATCCTAAAGGAGTGGCTGGAGTACTTTCTGTCGGGGTGGGCGAGGCCCGAGCGTGCTAAGCAGGCACCCATGATCCGATCTACCTGGAATTTCGTAAGAGGTCCCTTGTCTGCATGTATCAGGAAGTAACCCGGGGCATTGGGGCGCACAGCCATATAATCCTTAACTCTGGCAACTGGGCAGTACCTCTGGTCCCCCAGTGGCTTTAGAACTACCTCCGCCCCCGCCCTGCCTGGTCTGTTTCGGATTTCCTAATATGGATCACCAGGGTGTCCATCAGTTTCACATCCTGGTTGCCTAAGGCGTCACCAGACAGGTCTGATTTGGACCTAGCCACCAGTTCGCTAATTCTGAAAGCCCCAAAGAATGCCAGGCAGAAAGCTGCCGCGAAGAGTCTGGCCTCAAATTGCGAATGCGTGACCTGATCGACTGCCTGCAGCATCACCCTGGAGTGTGGGAAAGTCAATGGGACCCCTGTTGTCCGGAGCCCTAACCTCCTCTCTGGCCCACCCTTTGAGGGCTGCCCTGATCAGGAAAGATTTAGTCGGGTCCTGCCCACCCCTCAACTTGGTGTTGTGGCTCACAGCCGCCAGGTGACCACAGACCCACGAGTGACTCTTCCCCTGATCCTTTGCCCAAAGTACAATCACCTGCACCCTCTGTTCCAAGGAAAGGGAAACTGAGCCCAGTATCTCTGAAACGCTTAAGAATGTGGTAAGAATGTGGTAAGGTGCGCCTTGTATCTCTTCCTGGTCCCAGGTGCCAAGGAGCATTCCCCTATCGCTGTCAATCGCTGTTCCACTGCAGAATGCGCCAGAGGTGTGCCGGGAAGGGGGTCATCTCCGCTCTCGCTCGCGGCCAGGCCTCACGGAAACGGAGTCACTGAAAACGAGAGAGAGCGTCAGCTGCCACATTCTTGACCCCCTCGATGTGCCTGGCCCTAAATTCGATATTGCAGCGCAGGCAGGCCCTGATCAATTCCCTTAACAAACACAGTACCAGGGGACACTTAGCCGTCTGCCCTTTGATGGCCTGCACCACCGCCATGTTATCAGACCAGAATATGACCTTCCTATCTGATAACGCCTCGGGCCACAAATGTAGAGCAATCACAATGGGAAACAGTTCAAGTACAGTTATGTTTGCGGTTATGTTACGCTTGCGCCATGCATTAGGCCACTTCTGTGCACACCATTCGGCCCCCATTATGGCACCGAAACCGTCTCTCCTTGAGGCATTGGTGAAGAGGCAGAGCTCGGGACTGCCAGCCCAGGGTGCTCTCCAGATAACCGTCCCATTAAAGTGCAGTAGGAACTCATGCCACATTAACAGGTCCTCTTTCAAACCTATACCCAGCCTGACCAGGTGGTGTTTCTTGTGTACCTTAGCCTTTGCCCTAGCTAGTCTTCTTGCAAATACTCTACCTGCCGGGATCACCCTAGCCGCGAAATTCAGTTTTCCCAAAAGGCACTGGATCGCACCCAGGGTAGCCTTGTCCTTGCCTAGCAACGCCTGAATATCCTGACGCAGATCCCGCACCTTATCGGCAGCGAGCCTGGACTCGCCCTTGATCGTGTCCAGCTCGATGCCCAAAAACGTGAGAACCTGAGCCGGACCCTCAGTCTTGCCAGGTGCCAGCGGGACCCCCAGGCGCCTGCCAAGTCCCTGCACCCCTGATGAACAAGAAGTCATCCAGGTAATGAGTCACTCCCTCTATGCTGTATGCCCAGGAGAGCGCCCACTGGAGAAAGGAGCTGAAAGCCTCAAAGTAGGTGCAGGACACAGCGCAACCCATGGGCATGCATCTGTCAAAGAAGACTTCTCCCTGCCATTTGAACCCCAAGAGGTGCTGGCTGTCAGGGTGAACCGGCAGCAGGCGGAATGCAGATTCGACGTCCGCCTTGGCCAGCCAGGCCCCCCTACCCGCTCTCCTCACCATGTCCACAGCCATGTCTAAGGAGCAGTAAGAGACTGAACATGTCCCCTCTTCTAACCAGTGGTTCACCGAGTTGCCTTCCGGGTAGGACAGATGATGGATCAACCGGAAAGCCCCAGGTTCCTTCTTGGGGACCACACCCAGCGGGGAGATCAAGAAATGCTCTAGTGGTGGGCGATCAAAGGGGCCCGCTACCCTACCCAATGCCACATCCTTCTGGACTTTCTCCATTACTACACTTGGCAGTTCCCTGGCCGACTTGAGCTTCTCTGCATCCCTGCAATCTAGAGGGCCCTGGTATGGTATCTTGAAGCCCTCCACGAAGCCCTCTGCTAAGAGCTGACTGTCTTTTGAGTTCGGGTAAGACCGGAGCAGGGGGAGGAGGGTCTGAATGATGATGGGGGAGGGGCCCTTAACATTGGATGGTGAAGGGCCGCCCAATGAGGGGGATGATGGAGGAACAGTGGGGGGGGCAGGGGGGGTCCTGTCTTCTCCTTGTTACTAACTGTCCTGTCTTCTGGCGGGTGTTGGGGGACCCTCCCTCTTGACGCTGCATGAAACGGCCGGGTGATTGGCCCCACACTTGCTGCAGCTGTGGGCAAACTTGCAGACCTTGCCCCAGGAGCAAGACCCAGCGTTGTACAGCCTACAGGAGCCGGAGTTGAATCTCTTACCCCCTTGCGTCTGTCCCCTTCCCTGGCTTCCTCGAAAGGGCTGATTGAAAGGGCGTTTGCCAGTCTGTTTTGGACCTTTATAATTGTCCCACCCCTTCTGATTTTTGCTCACCCCATCCTTGTGCTCAGTGGTGAATTTCCCCATGTGTTCGACCCAGAGCTGAATCTCTTTCTGATCCCACCCTTGTTCCGGACATAAGGCCATTATCTTCCGGAAATCCTGGTCATAGTTGTACCACCCAATCCCGCCTGTCTTTTTTGCCTCATTTTGTATGGAGCGGGAATACTGCATTAATGCCGGCCCCTGCTCTGGGTACTTCTCCATGATCACCGCAGCCAAAATGGTGAATGCCTCCCCCCAATTCTCAATTGTTTTTTCAGGCCAAGGTTGGTATATCACCTTCTTATCCTCATCCTTACCCCCCATCTTCCTCGTATCATGCCCTTCTACCCCGTGCATCAATAAGGTCAAGATATCCACAAACTCCCGCCTCCAAATCCCTTCTTTGGCAGCCAGTGGCACCTCCCAAGCCAATGAGCAACGCCCCGACGCCAGAGGTACCATCGTGATAAGTGGCAGGGGCGCTGTTGCTGCTGCTGCTGTTTGTTTTAGCTCGGTGGGGGGTGAGGTGGTGCGGGACTCTTGTAAGGCGGCCGGCTTAGGAACCGGACCGCTGGTCAGCGGGGGGCTGGGCGCGGCCGCGTGATTTGCATTGTGTGGGGGTGTCCCCAGCTGATGCCCCCCCAGCCCTGGGGAATTGGTGACTGCCGCTGCGCCATTGATGACCTGCACTGTATTTGACCCCGCCTCTTGTAGGGACCCAGACCCTACTGCTTTAACGGCTGCCTCCGGTGGTTTTTGAACGTTCGCGCTGCTGGCCAGGCCCCCCCAGACCTGCGTTACTGCTGGTGCCCCAACTCCACCAGGCACTGGAGTCGCCAGCGAAGGAGGTGCCGCAGTGTTATCTAAACGTGTTTGGAATTGCGCCATCAAACTCAACATATTATCCATCACCTCACCCATTTTATCAAAGTTCTCGGCGCCAACTACGGAAGTGTTCGGTGCGCTCGCCGGTACCCCTGCGGGCCCTACTTCTTGCGGATAGGTCACTACTCTGACCTTCGATGCCGGAGGGTCTGAAGGAAATTCCTTATTAGTGGGCTTGCGCACCCGTTTGGGCTTGGCAGATCCTGGTTTCGCTGGTCCTGCCTGTGGTTCACTTGGGAGGTCCGCCACCACCCCGGAGTCCTCCTGCCCTCGGGAGTTGAGGATTCCTTGAGCTCATTCTACTCCTTTGGCCTTCGCCATGTCCATAAAGTTCGCCCAGACTGCCTCCTGCGACGTGCTGGGCTGGGCCTCATCCACACAGCTCATTTGAGAAAACAAGAGGGCGGGGGTTCTTTGGCTGTTCATGTCTCCGGACTGTCGAGCTGACGGCCTTAAACGGATCCTAAGTGGATAGAGAATCGTAAATACTTGCCCCGCCAATTCCTGAGGGCGCTGCCACACTGCTGTGCTGCAGGGGCCCCGTGTCCCTATCCCCGGCGCGTGTCCAACCCGTGTGTGCCCCGGTACTTAATTTGCTTCTTGATTCCTGACAACCTAGCCTGCTGAGCGGTCTCGGGGAGGAATAATGTCCCTGCGGGTGGGTGGTAGGTGCACTTATGGGAGCGAGGAGTCCTCGACTGCGGTTCCAGGGGCCTATTGCTTGCTGTAATTCAAAATTGCAGATTAATACACCTCGCAGTCACAGCGTGCACATCATCAGAGACTCATGTCGGCACGCCGACCCACATCGCCGCGCTTCTCCCCCCGCTGCACCTGGAACCCTCCCTCACCTACTGCCTCATGTCCCCTGAGGCCCCACGCCGTAAGCTCATTTGAGGCGTCAGGGGCGCCCGCATCCGATTACTGTTGCCTCACCAGTGTCTACTCGTCCACGACCGCGACCGTCCTGGATGATCCGGAGCGACCACGCTTCCAGGGACTGACCCTAGTATGCTCCGACGCCTGAGTGATCTGTACCACTGCAGCCGTCAAGGTGCCCTGTCCACTTGCGCAAAAAACCCTGTAATACACAAGAACAGTCATACACATTTACAGGTTACCAGCTCACACCCAAAGGTGGTGGGTCAACCATTGTCTAAAAGTAAATTATTGTTACGCAAAGCTGAAAACGAAACAAATGCTCAAACATCTAGTAATCATTCAAAACTCACATTTTCAGAGAAGCAAAATATCACAAACTCGCTGAAACAACCAGAAAACACGTATTTAACGGACAGGCGTGTTGTGGCAATGACTCGGGGCCAATAATGGTACTTTGGGTTCAATCAGGCGATACCTCTCTTTACGCCTCCGCTCGTAAATCTCGGCTGCTGAAACATTTATCAAAAGCCAAAAACGCCATATCCTACACAAGACCTCCAACCAGCAGGTAGGAATCAGACAGCAGGTACCACAGCGTTTTGCATAATCCCCAGATACGTTACAGACGGACAAATTCATTTTCAGGCACAGAGAGATTAAGTGTTCGCCGCATCAGAGGCTGTATGACACGTGCCTGGAATACAAAGAGACCGTTTAATAATTACCACCATCCGCACCTCGCAAAGCCAGTGGTACACGTGGACACCACAACCCTCTGTCCACACTCTGGGTCCGCGGCGACCAACAATTGCCCCAGCTGTCGCTGTTGAGGCCGCTGTGGGATCGTGCTGTTTATTAGCCCCCTTTCCCTCTCGTGGCCCGCACCAGTCCCTCGTTGACCCTGCGCTCCTCCTCTCCCGTAAACCAACGCGCTTAGGTGGCCTGGATTTGTAGCGGTGAACTTCCCCATGCGCTCGATCTCCGCAATTGCTGTGCGCACCACTCTAGTTGATGTCGTGCGGCACGCCAGCAAGTCCCTGCTCACCCTATACTACCCTACCTTGCACCATCACTCGGTTGAGCAGTGTACAGCATTAAAAGACATTAAATATGTTTTCGTAATTCTCCTGGGCGAACGCTATTCCATTATGGTTGCTTAAGGAACGTAAACGAAGAATGCGGGGATCGATCCCACTACTTCTCAAATGCTAAAGGAGCGCCCTACCATTTAAGTTATTCCCCTCTCGTTTGAAAACTCAAACATTAGATTAACAATCCGCCGCGCTGCTGGCGGTCTACCGACAGGCTGCCTGCATCCGTACCTGCATAGCCCGGGTGGTATCGCCCACTTACCGACCTAATCCCAGGCCATTCGATGCTCGCCCGGCGACAACTTGCGCCGCAATCTGCGCCCTAGAGCTCTGTCGCGCGTGACCGGTATAACAATTTGCCCGGAGAAACACAGTAACAGGCGCTCATGGCATACCCCAACGGAACGGGGTACTCCACCAACTGGTACACGACCACAGCCTACATGCGGCAGAAACGTGCACACGTGAATACACAGCCAGCCCACACTAAGCGGCACAACGACCGCTTCCCCCACGATTGTTACTACAATCGGTATTTGCACGCTAATCGCTCCCCTGAAACAAAGCACTCAGCTGCCTGAGCCAGACATGTGCCCCGCGTGCATCATCCTCCCCGTTCCAAGGCACAGTAACCTTGAACCCACTTGCTTCGCGACCTGCAATTCACCCTCCCAATCCGATCCCCCCCAGCATTAAAGCAGAAACACTCCAGGGGGGGGGGGGTGGTATGAATGCCTCGTTGCGGGTCGCATACTGGAGAGGGGGAGGGGGAGAGGTTGGCGAGGAGCTGTGGGCGCTCCGAGAGCCGCCGGTGGGGCAGGCCTGCGGGTCGCGGGGCCGAAACAGGGCCCCCCTTTCGGCCGCCCCCAACCCGGCCCACGCCGCACACCGACTGCAGGAACAAAACCCAGCGGGCCTCCCGCGGGGCTGGGCCGAGAAATCCGGGGAGCCTGCAGCCGGTACGGGCTCAGACCAAATGACGGCCAGTGAATAGGGGCCGGGGAAGGGGGACGACTCACCTCACAATAGCAAACCACCGACGACCGCCAAATCATACAACAACCCGACGGCTTGACCAACGATGGAACGACCCCACAAGACGGCGTGTCCGGCGCAAAGAGGATGCCAGAAAGGCGGGGGGAGGTATAAGTACCCTCCCCCGACCTCTGTGCGCCGGAAGTGACGCGCCTAGCGCGCCAAGGCGAAAGGACTCCTTCCCTGAGTCAAACCACTAGACTAGGAGGGGTGGTGTTTGTGCCCAAATGGCACTAAAGGGCCGCCCTTTTAGGTGGCCCCCTGCGGGGGCCACGGGCAGCCGCATAGTGCCATTATTGGCAACATCCCCACCCACAGTCCAAGCATGCATGAATAAATAAATACACAACACAACTTTTGTTATGGGAAAATATTGCTGCAGGTTTATTCCATACAAAAGTATGCAATATGGTGGGTTATCTTACGGGCGATCCAAGGGCAGGCAGCTGTAACCAACCTATGCTGCCCTGCCCGCCTGATGAGCCAGCACTGTGGGGAACCCAATCAGTGCTACACCTATTGGATGATCCTCTTCCCGGATCACGTGACACATTGGTCCCTTATTACTCACGCCCCTTTCAGGGCGGAGCGTAGCAAGGCAAGCCCCCGGTTGGTCAGGCCCCCAACCGCCCGAAGGACTAACGGGGCGCCGACGCGGTTTTCCAGGAACCTGCCCTGAGTCTCCTGGTATTTGGCTCTGGCACCCCTATTGTGCTCATGCAGAGGTACCCTTCTGTACCCATCTGCTTCCAGATCGCCCTGTAACTCCGCCTGCAACGAAAAAAGAAAACATTACAACGTTCTACGTACTTTGCCTGCCAGCCGCACGCCGGATAAGCGGTAGGGTGGGAGACGGCGTGTCCGGCGCAAAGAGGACGCCAGAAAGGCGGGGGGAGGTATAAGTACCCTCCCCCGACCTCTGTGCGCCGGAAGTGACGCGCCTAGCGCGCCAAGGCAAAAGGACTCCTTCCCTGAGTCCAACCACTAGACTAGGAGGGGTGGTGTTTGTGCCCAAATGGCACTAAAGGGCCGCTCTTTTAGGTGGCCCCCTGTGGGGGCCGCGGGCAGCCGCATTTCATCTGCAATTGCCTGGTACATATGACAAAAAGAAGGCGGCTGCTGAGGAACCCCATTCTGGGGTGCGGTCTGTATACACACAGGCAAACAATAATTGCCTGTTTTAAACCAGAGGATACTGTTCTCAGCTGCCGGCTCTCGAAATGTCTGGCACTCGCTGAGAAAAGTGTACAAGCCCGCGGAACCTTACCTAAGGACACATAACAACAATCAGTACTTGACAGACTATGCTTATGAGACCAAAAGGGATATGCGAGAATGAGTCACCAATAATGACAAGTTTGTGAGCCACTGTTGGGAACCCGTGGGGCTTTGTTTACTTTTGAACAGTGCATTGTCAGATCCTCCCCGAGCATCCCTTGAAATAAAGATTTCTGTTTCAGACCTTCAAAATCCGCAATCAGCAAGTTAATTGTAAAGTAGGGGTCTCTGTGGGAATCCACAGATCGGTGTCCGTGAGGAGACAGTTGAGCTGTGCCTGCAGTATGGACTGACTTATACCCCACCAAAGCCCCACATCTCAGCATTTCTTGTCTTCATGGTGCTGCACCCTCAAGGAAGACATTTCTGTTCATCGGGGTATCCATAGCGAGCGCCCCCACGAGCTGCAGGGGCCTGTTGAGCGTAACTTGCATGTGCGCCCCTTAGTATATTGTTGCGTCCCCAGTGCGGAGTTTAGTGAACATTAGTTTAACTTTAAGATATAGTAGTTAATCTGTAAAGTTTAACAAGAATTTTGTTTTGCCAAATTTTAAAGCATGGGCATCTTCAGAGAACCCCTCCCAGAGCACTTTTCCCAACTCTGCCTCAGCAAACTTTACAGCACTTGACGTGCACATAGTTTTTATACAGATTTGCTGAATGCCTCCTAAACGTTGAAAAGGAGAGCTTTGCTTTAAAAGAAAAATAATTTACCTATAATTAGGGCATGTGCTGAGAAAATGGCACTGTGTTCTATTTTTTGCCACAAATCGTGGCACACTCAGTACTCAACAAAGCCATTTTTAAAATTCATGACTGTCAAGGACTGGACATCATGACTTTTGAAGTGGTTAACCAGTGCTTAATGATACTGGTGTAAAATGAAGTTCGATCAGCATACTTCATCTTTGGTACGGACAGTCAATAAATTTAGATTAGTGGAACCTGAGTACACCATGACTTATGCGTGTTACAAAATCGATGCAAACTATGGTGCCTTTAGTGTCAATAATGACTGTCATGCCTACTACAGAATGAAGTGTGAACAAATTAATACCTGCATACACCAACAGGCGTGGTACACAACATAGCAGAATTGTTTCAAATACACATTTGCGACCTGCACATTTTCATCAGTAACAACTTATTTTATAGCTGTATTTACCACTTTTCTGCCATTTCTAAGCGCTGTAAATAGCCATTGCTGCTAATCAGGGCCGGCCTTGGGCATGGGTGAGCTGGGCCCAGGCCCGGGGCACCAAATATTCAGAAGGGATCAGAAGGGATCAGTAGGGAGCTGCCTGACTTAATGTCATACAAACAACAGCTGCCCATTCCACTTGGTCTCAACAGAGTCCCGTAAAAGGCTTTATAATCAGCCCTTAATGTACTTCAGCGTAATTTTTAGCACTCCGTCAACTCCCTGCCCTCTTCCCATCTTCCTCACACCTCCTGCTGTCACAAGACCATCCCCTCCTCCCCCCACAACAAACCGCAACTTTTCTTTCCTCCCAGGGCGCTGTCCCGGTCAATCTGATTTAAGGCCAGCCCTTCTGCTATTACCAGAATTTAATCGTACTTCATATACCAACCTCGGAAGGATGGAAGACTCTGATAGCCTGGCTGGAAAACAAACTACTGGCTGCACATCACCGCAGAGGTGCGAGCCAAACTTTTAAGTGACAGTCATGTTGGCAACACTTGCTAATCTGTAGCCCTCTCCCTCCCCGCCTTCTGCTCTAACTCCGTGTCCTCTTCTCCTGTGCTGGTCTTCTATTCACTTCCTTCCCTCCTTCTTTAACTCCCTGTCCTCATCTGCTGTTCTCTTCCTTACTGCCCTCTTCCCCCTACCGTTTCCTCCTCCTCCTTGCCCACTTCTTGTGTTGATCTGCTGTTCTTTCCTTCTCTGCACTTTTCTCTACTTCTGTGCTGTCTTCCTCTCTGCCCTTTTCGCTTCCTTCCTCTTCTCTCGCTCCCTGTGGTCTTATGTTCCTTCCTGCCCGCTTCTTTTACTCTCTGTCCTATTCTCTTGTGCTGATCTGCTTTTCTCTCTCCCCTGTCCCCCCCGCCCTTTTTAAGGTCGAGCCTATGATAGCGTGCACTAGCTTGTGCGTCTCGCTTGCAAAACACCATTGGTAACAAAAAGGGCTTGGAGCCCGATGCTTACCATATGTTGTCTTGCGTGGCACTCTTCTTTACAGCCTTGTAATTGGTCACCGCAGGCCAAGCATCATTTCCGTTCCTTTCTGTGCAGCAGGAACCAAGTACTGATTGATTGAACTTAATCAGTGCCCGTCCGCTGCCCCCGTCGTGATTCAGGTACTATTTTGTTCTTTTTAGGTTCTAGTGCCCTGCAAACCGAAGGCGCGTGACTAGCAAAAACTTGCCCAGCAGGACAAACAAAATTGCAAAGTTTTTTTCCCCTGTAGTTAACTTTATTTTATTTTGCCAAGCCTTCTTTTCTCACTTTGCACACATGCTTTTTTTTTTTTTTGCTCATGGGTGCTGTTGACGATTATCTTGTTCTACAAGTTGCAAAGCAACATTGTTTCTTTTATGTGTAATTTCTAAAACAATGCTGTAACACATTCGCGGAAAACACCTCAATCCACCCTACTCCAGTCCAATCCACCCCCACCTCACTCCACACAAATCCAATATACCTCACACCAATCCAATACACCCACCATATCCAATACACCCCACTCTAACCCACCCCACTCCACTCTGTCCCAATCCAATCTGCTCAACCTCACCCCACACCAATCCAACTCAATCCATTGTACCACAATCCAATACTCCTCACAGACCTCCAAAACACCCCACACCACTCCAATCTATCCCACTCATTCCAACCCACCCAATCCAGCTCAATCAATCTACCCAATTCCAATCCAATCCACCTCATCCCCACCTCAGTCCACCCCACTCAACCTCAATCCACCCCACTCCAATCCACCATACTCCAACCCACCCCATTTCAATCCCACCCATCCCACTCCAGTCCAACCCATCCCACTCCAGTCCAACCCATCCCACTCCAGTCCAATCCACCCCACTCCAGTCCAATCCACCCCACTCCAGTCCAATCCACCCCACTCCAGTCCAATCCACCCCACTCCAATCCACCACACTCCAATTCAATACAATCCACCCCACTCCAATCTACCTCACTCTAGTCCAATCCACCATACTCCAACCCTCCCCATTCCACCCTAATCCACCCCACTCCAATCCACCCGAGTCCAATCCACCCCACCTCACTCCAGTCCAACCCACCCAACTCCAATATACCCCACCCAATCTAAACCACTCCAGTCCAATCCACCCCACCCCAATACACTCCACCCCTCCGCAATCCACTCCACCCCAGCCTAATCCAGTCCACCCCACCCTAGTTCAAACCAATCAAATCCTTCCAATCTACCCCACCCCACTCCAATCCAATACCTGCAATCCAATTAATCCAATCCACCTTACTCCCATCCAGCCCACCCCACTCCCATCCAGTCCACCCCACTCTAGTCCAATCCACCACACTCCATACCAACACAATCCACCCCAATCCAAACTACTCCTATCCACCCCACCCCACCCCACTCCAATCCATTTCACCCCACTCCAATTCACCTCACGCCAAACCACTTGATTCCAATCCACCCCACCCCACCCCAGTCACCACAATCCTGTCTATTCCACCCCACCCCACCCCAATTTTATCCACCCCACCCCACTCCACTTCAATCCACCCCACCCCACTCCACTTCAATCCACCCCACCCCACTCTACTTCAGTCCACCCGACCCCACCCCACTCTACTTCAGTCCACACTCCAGTCCATCTTACTCTACTCCAATCCACTCTACTAAAATCCACCCCACTCTACTAAAATCCACCCCACTCTACTAAAATCCACCCCACTCTACTTCGGTCCAACCCACTACCTCAATCCAACCCAACCCACTCCACCTTACTCCACTCTATGGCAGTACACTCTACTACACTCTTTGCCATTGAACTCAACTCCACTCTACGGCACTATACTCTCCCTACTCCACTCTACGACACTATACTCTCCCTACTCCACTCTACGACACTATACTATTCCTACTCGACTCTACGACACTCTACGACACTATACTATTCCTACTCGACTCTACGACACTCTCTGCTCCAACAAATCCACTCTGATATTCTACTCCCTCTTCTTCGTTTTACAACACTCCACACCACTAAATTTTAGTCATACTGAACAGCATCCACACTAGTGTACAACAAGGCTAAAAATACATTGCCAAAACAAATAGCTCTTAAATAGGCGAGACCTATTGGCTTTGCCAGTGCTTGTTTTCTCTGTACTATTCACAGATCGTAATTGCGAGATATTAAAAGTGCCTATTTCCCTTTCTCAGTGTAATGCATAGATCTCAGGTCTGTTTGCCACCATTGAGACACTGAGCCTTTCATATAGAAAGAACACATCCTACACTGAGGGCTCAAATAAATCTTCTGCAAAGGTAGAGATCATGTTCTTTCTCCTGTGTAGCATCATAACTTTTAAAAGGGACATACCAGGAACATACTTGAAACTGCCATTTTGGGCTACACACATGAACCGCTGATTGTATGCCACAACCCACTTATTGCAACCAGTTCACATTTAATTCTTTTTACACTAATGTGGCTCAGATTCTCTAAATGCCAAGGTTCAATGTACATCACCTGGAATGCTTTATTTAAAATCTAACGACTTCTCACCACATTTAATATCCAGTTTTACCCACTGCTTCCTTATACACTCCTGCCGAAATTATACCTTCCTCTAACTTCTGTTTTTGTATGTGTTTGCACAAACCGTTATGTTTATGCAGCTTTATTGAGAGTAAGCAAGGGGATATATGTAGAAACAGGAAATGCGTCCTCTCAGATTAAAGGTGTCTGAGAAAGAATCAAGTTCGTTCACTGTCTGTTTACCTTCTTGAAAATACAGGTTACTAAAGCCTAAATACTACCCTTAACATTACACCTTAAAGTGGACGCTTCCTTCTCTGGTGTTGTCACTTTTGCAAAGCACGTTTCCATGCAGAACGCTTTATTGCCGATGCTTGCATCATACCAGCTCTGGTAGGCCACATCTCTAACTAAACAAGCATTGGCATAGCCAATAGGTCTCGCCTTTGGAACCTTATAAGTATTTAGCCATGCAGCATATTCTTCATTACATTAGCCATTAAATACATCAAAGTTTGTGGTAAATCAATGCGTGCAGCGAGCACCTCTAGGTAGATGTTACAAGCCATCACAGGCAGAGATGTAATGAGAAGGATCTCTCTGCTTCAGAGTCCCTGCACATCTTTTATTTGAAGCACTTCTCAGGACTGCTGCGAGCTCTGGCATTTCTCAGGAGCAAACAGGTGCTCTGTAAAGTGAGTCCCTGCGCTTCCATATTTCGCTAAAAACCCTGATCACAGGAAAAAAAGCTCACATTCACAATAAGGGATCAGTGTGATTATTACAATAGGGAGATGGGTCCCTGCATAAAGTGGCTCCCCGAGGTAACCATGAAAGATGTGACAACATTTTATGAGCAACAGAATATTGAAAAATACATGCTTACGGGAACGGTTAGTATCATCCCAAATTAGATAAATCCTGAGTGTTTGTAGGTTACAATGATGTTGAGAAGCAGGCACCCCAAAGCAGAAATACAGCGGCAGATTTACAAGCCCCTTGCGACACTTTTACGCCGCCGTTGCGTCACTTTTGTGACTCAGCGGCGTCGTAAACAATGCGTCACGTTGCAACACATTTACAACGTGACGCATCTAGGGAGATGCGTCACATTGTAAAGCCCTGCGTCACATTATACCTGCGTCAGGTATAATCAGTTCTTGAAATGAAAAAATAGAAGTGCAGGTACTCTGTACCAGAGTACCTGCTTGTTTCTGAGAAGTGCCGGTACTCTCCAATTAAAAGTATTAAGTCACTCTAGAGAAGTGCCGGTACTCTCTCTCTCAAAATGAAAAAGTGCTGGTACTCAGTACCGGAGAGTACCGGCCCATGTAAAGCACTGGGTATAATGTATGCAGGGAGGGCGTTCCGACGCAAGAAAGCCCCGTAAAAGTGACGCAGTGAAATCTACAAGATTTCACTGCGTCACTTCTACGATGCCACTGCGCCAAAACTTTACGCCTGCTTGAAGCAGGTGTAAGGAGTGACGCAGCACAATAGGAATAGGCATTCCTGAGCATTGCTGGAGTTGCGTCGCACTTGCAACACGACTCCAGCAATGCTTTACCTTTACGCCAACAGATGCGTGACGCATCTGTCAATCCCTGCGCCACGGTGCGCCGCATTGTAAATGCGATGCATACATGGTGGCGCAAGGTTTTTTTTGCGTGACGTAATTGAACTGATGCATCTCTGTTAAAATGCAGAGATGCGTCCGTTCTTGTAAATCTGCCCCACAAATTCTAAGCCGCCTTAAGGTGAATTTATCTTGTTGACATTGCTCCTTGCTCAATACATGTTTGAGCTTTCCTTTGAATATGTTGAGTGGGCACTTTCGGGTACCCCTAATGTCTTGGCCTCTCCAGCCAATGAAGAGAAGTGACAGAGGGGAACAACAAAAGAACACTGCAAGAGACCCAGAGAGCAAGGCAGACACAGAAACACACACTCTGTAATAGCCACAGACACAGTCAGATAGAGGAGACGGGGATGCACCAAGAAGGACAGTAGAGGACAGGCCAGAAAAAGGAAAGACGTGAGGAACAGTACATAGAATAAGATATAAAACAGAAGCAGATGAATGCACAGAGAAATAAGATGCAGAGGTTAACACAGGAAGAAGAACGCCTTGAGAGAGAATGCATAGAAAGAAACTGTGAAAAAAGCAGACAGCCAAAAGATCAACAGCAGACAAATATACAGACAAACAAAGTCAAAAGGGCAACAGAAAAGTGGAAAAGCTGGAGAGCCAGAACATATAGAAAACAAGTGATTGGTTTTGCTAATCATCTGGGCGTGGAAAACAGGATGGGAGGAAGGGACTGTAAGTGTTCATTAACAGGAATTAAAACAAGTCCCGGCTTCGGCTCAAAACCTGTGATTCTGGGCAAGTCGAGTAATGTACTGGAGCTAGTTGGTGCTAAATAAAAATTGCCAAAAAAGTTTCTCGAGGTATAAAAGTTGTGTGCCCTCTGTGCTGTGCTGTGCAGCTCGTTAAGTACTGGACAGTTAGTTACCAGGCAGGCCTTTTCCTCTGGGCTGTTGCACCTCGATCCACTTCTCGTGCTGCGCGGGACCAGAACGGCTCCCGGACCACTAGTCTCCAGCGGGCGCCGCCACCGCAAACCAAGTCGAACCCGCCACTTTCGCCGGGCTGACAAAGCCGCTGCGGGAAGAGTCGAAGAGTCAAAAGGCCGGACTCGTAATCAGACACGCCGTATCCCGTAAGCTTTCTCCTGTTTTTTTGTTTTTTTTGCAAGTCAATTATACGCTTATGCCATATACTTCACCAAAGATGCAATTTCATATCTCGCTGGTTCCTTAACAATTATGGGGCAATTATGTGGCAGCTGCGGAGCAATATCCCCGTTTGTCTGTCAAGCTATCTCGGCATTCTTAGTTCCTGACTCCTGGAGCCTTTGCGACCGGCTACTCGCTGGCCGCCATGTTCTCCCCTAATAAAGAAACTGTCACCTCTTGAGCAGCCTGCTGACGCGCGCTAGGTCCGGGGCAGGCCCGCGGTGCACCTGGACACATTTCAGCTGCAGTGGGCTGGGCAGACGGGTGTGTTTCGCCGGACCGGGAAAGAACATTTCTAATGGGGCGCTACTGGTGTGTAGCAATATGCGGCCGCTCCACATTCAGATTCATGTTTCAAGCTCGTGATATTGATAGCTGCGCATAGAAATCCAGTGCCTGAATAGTGTAGCAGACAGAAATATCAGATATACCCTTCTGAACACCTATAAAACCTGTTGCTTTTTAGCCCGTTTGGAATGTGTGCTTTACTGCACCGCTTGACCATTCTTCTTCCAACATGTTCTCGACGGTATATCTTGCAGGGTAAACATTTTTCGAGTCTGATTGTGGTTCCTCCTTTGGCTTCCGCATTTACCAGGCTGTGCTAAATTCAAACTGGTTTACTGATGTCCCCAATGCTTAGCAGGTAGGAAGAAAAATGATTTAATGTACTAAGTCGGCTTTGGTGATGATTTGTGCATTAACGTAGATAATGTAAATAAACAACAAGCGCTGAAAGACAAGCGCGGCCCCGCAGCCGCGAAAGTTAAAGCGACGTGCTTGTTTTCCTTCCCAGTAGTAGTAATGAGGTTTCAGTGGAGCGCGGCCGGAAGTCCATGTACACCGTTTACCTTGCGTGAGCGAGCAGCGGCAGGCGAGATAATTGCAAACAGATGGCGCCGCTGCTTGCTCCCACAAGGTAAACGCTGTACATGCATGAGTACTCATTGGAAACAGTGCACTACATGCACAAGTTTCAAAAAAAGTACGGAGTGATTCCAAGAGGTCACTCCAAAGCAGCGCTTGCGCGCTGCGTAGGCGAGACCTAAAAATGACTACTCAGTTGGCCTAGACATTAGACAATGGACGAACCACAGCTGGAAATATTTTATTAAGATCACAGTATCATTATAATCTTCCACTGTACACCTGCTGTGTTAAATTAAGTAAACCAAAGTGTGGGAAATGTAGTTTGTGACCGGCTACCAAACAGGCTAGTTCAAACCAGCTGTCTCGTCACTAAAATGTTACATTACACAGTCACCCAGAAGTAAGCTGGTCGGACCGACAAATGTGCCTATTGTTTAGGCCCTTTTAAAAGGGTAGACCCCCGACCGATTGGAGCCTTTCCTTAATATTGTTTCTATGTGAGCTCCTTTTCAGGTAAGGCGGCCCATTAGAATAGAGTTATATCTCAAAGACTGTGCTGGATTTACCGATAAGCACATGCCAATGTGTTGCAGTATTAATGGACTCCAACTATTTGCATTTTACTCTATAAACTGAGGTACATAAATTGCACAGTGTAGCTAATTTGCATTGTTATTCTTTTTATCACTATATTGTAGGATGTGCATTTTCCCTATTTTATTTTGGGGCTGGTCTTTGGTGTTTGTGACAGCAAACCTCAGTGTGTATTTCACAGTGCTTTAAATGGACATATAGAAGTGCAAGGTACTCACTCTTTAGAGTACCTGTTTTCTCCCGAGAAGTTCCGGTACTGTCCCATTAAATGTATTGTAGCAGTGCTGAGTAGTGCAGATATTCGCCCTTTTAAATTAAAGAAGTTCAGGTGCTCAGTACCGGACAGTACCCACCCATTTAAAGTACTGGTATTTTATGAGTATACTTAAATTTCAAGCCTTATTTTTACTGCAATGAAGCGCTGGCTGCTGCGAAAGAGCGCACACTCGAGACGTATATGTTGCGCAATAGTACAGAGAAGTATCTTCCACTACTAATAGTTCATGAAAATAGGGCCTAAAATGCTTCAACGGGACAGTGTATCAGCAGCACAATGATGCCTCTGTAGGAGACTGCAAGCTGAGAGACTGTATTGTGGGAGCTCTGATGGTGTGCACAGTTGTCAGTGAACAGGCGGCAGTAAGGAGAGAGCTATGTGGATGTCCTTTTTAGGTCGAGCCGCTGCAAGACCTGTTGTATCCTCTTCTGGGGGCTTTTAGCACACCCAGGGATTGCCATAGGTTGCTATCTGTGCCATTCAGAAATGCTAGCTTGTTATTGGTGTTTGTCCCTCCTTTCTATGTCTGTTCCTGCCCCATGGCGATTTCACTAATGTTTTCTTTAGGTCGGCCGGACGCAACGTACTTCAATACGCCCGACTGCCCATCTTCCCATCGTATAGGCATGCTACAGTTGTCTTCCTATTGGCCATTGTCTTATTTTGTTAATACGTAATCATCATGTATTTAATGTTTTTAACTAGGCAGGGACGCTGAGACTCCAACCCAGTTCCCCAGCTCCAAAGTCGGCAGCTTTGGATGTTACGCCACGTCCTCTCCAAACATTGCTGGTTTTTAATGGCAGTGATCGCCACTAGGTGGGGGCAATACCAGTCCATAATGTCCTGATAAAAGAGAACGTGTTCTGCAGTGCCACGGTCTTAAACTTAATCCTGGCCCAGGCATTTTGTAATGGCAGCCTCACCCCCATTTGGTTATTATTGCTGAATTATACTGTTAGTCTTCAGCGTTGAAACGTGCGCTATGCAATCAGATCACATGGAGTGAGATAGCTGTCTGGCTCATTTCCTGCCCTACAACGTCTATTTTGCTGGCAGTGCACTGTGACGTCAAACACTATGATGGTATGGTGTGAGCATTTATATAGTGTTTATTATTTATGGTTCTATTACCCTCACTCTGGGGCGTGCAGGGTGTTCACACAAGAGAGTGCACTGCTCGGGTGTTTGATTTTAGCTTCTAGTGAACTGTTTTCACAGTTTGGAGGTAATTCTCTTCCCTGCACTTTAGGGCCTGGCATCATCTGTACGAGATGGCGCATGGCTCGGTTCTCAGATTTGTGGTGTAGATCGAGGATTACCACTTTTTAGTTTAGTGTGTACCAAGCAAAAAATAAAAACACAGTTACAGTCGAAAAACATTGTGTCTTGTATTTACTATGTTGTTGTCAGCCTAAGACAGCCATCACTCAAAAACGTTTAACAATCACAAACACCTTCCACTTGCTTGGATGGATTTTGTCAGCTGGTCAGTGGACAGTAAACAATTGTAAAATGCAGAAAGGATTGTGTTCTACACCCAATATGAAAACGTGAATACATTAAATGAAGACAAAAAGAGATAGTGGGAAGAAATTTGTATAAATACCTCATACATTATAATTTTTTGCAGTTTTTTTAAATATAAGCGCAAACTTGCCCAAAGGTTTTGGAGTGCTATATATGCGCACCAGTTGCATTAGACAAGGTCACCTTTATTTTGTATTTGTAGGCACATGGAGATT
Source organism: Calotriton arnoldi (assembly GCA_963921515.1). Classification (NCBI taxonomy): domain Eukaryota; kingdom Metazoa; phylum Chordata; class Amphibia; order Caudata; family Salamandridae; genus Calotriton; species Calotriton arnoldi. Next base: position 3,213,281 of record CAWUFW010000982.1, on the reverse strand, counting down.
AAGTGATTTATCCAGAATCACAGGATGGGGAGCCCCCTTTCCCTGCTTCGTGCACATTAGAACAGTAAATGTTGCTGTACCCACAATAATGTGCATAGGTAAATACATATAAGGTCCCACAGGCGAGACTGAAGAGACTGGAAGTGTGGGGTGGTGGATGAAAAAAGTAAGAGGTTGGAATCTATGCGAGGCAAACTTTGAATTTAGCAACCCCAGCATTTGGCAGAAAGGGGGTAGCCAGAAAAATAAACTATCCCCCACTTTGAACCCTACCCTAAATAGCACTCAGTTAGTTGAGTGAGTCAGCCACTCGTTCAGTTGCTTCCTTGAGGAAATCCTGGAAATACTGTGACCAAATTGTGCATTCTACGCCTACATTCTCAGTGAATTTGCTCATCCATACATCTATCCTTCCTTCTCTTTGTCCTTCCTTTCTTCTGTCATCCATTCTTCCTTCTCTTCATACTCCCGTCATTCCCTTCAATCACTCACCAATCCTATCTATCCATCCTCTTCTTTATCCTTCTGTCCGTTCACGCCTCCATTCAGTCATCTTTACTTCTCTTATCCATCCTTACTTCTATCCATCCATCTGTACTTCTTTGCATCAACTTTATTTCTCCCATCCATTCATCATCCTTACTTCGATTCATCCTTCTTTACATCCTTCACGCCATCATTTCACACATCCATCCACCTCTCTAACGATTCATCCATCCCTTAAACCTTCCATCCACCTCTGTCCACCAATTTATCCACCCTTCTTTCAAATTCATATATTTCTCCATCAATCCATCCTTCCCTTCCTTCCTTCTTTCTTTCCTTTCATGTTCTTATGGCATTGTTCCCCTCGTCTCAACGCCATCTTGATTTTCCTGCCAGTGTCTCCAATCAAAATCAAGGTAAATATAGAGACAATTTTAAAGGTTTAATATCAGACACACTGCCCAGTGGCACCCACCCCGCTCAAGTTGCTAAAGTGCGGAGTTCATGATGCCCCTGTTCTGCAGTGCTGGCAATAGACTCAGAAGAAAGCAAAGCCATCATTAGCGATGAGATAGAGGGTATGTGTGATGCACCCAGTAATATAGATATCCTCAAGCCTCTGTGACATCATGGCCTCCACTGTGTATTACCCACCACCTCTGTGGCTCTCTTTCCGTACCTCCAGCTCCAGTCACCCCCTAGTCCTTAGTGCCATTTGCATAGCTGCTACATCAGGTATGACACTCTTCTTAAATTAAGTCTTCTAAACTAACTCACCCCTACTTGCAATCCCACAAAATGAAGAAGTAGAATGAGGGAGAAGAGTTCAGATTTGTGAGGGATTGAGGCAAAGGGGTCCTCCACTCCATCACAATGAGAAGGAGCCAGCAGGGAGGCAATGTGTACTGTATCCATGAGAAGCTTCAATGTGCCTAAGCTGAAGACTCAAGTGTTAAATGCTGGACAGCTAACTGCGAGGTATTGAGCAGCAGCTGTCAAGGTGCTGATGACTATTCGCTCAACAAAACAACTCCATCTACAACCAAGTGAAGTGGAGATGAATTGTGAGATTTCATCTGAATGTCTTTAAACTTTCCAACACTTGCAGCCAGGCTCAGTAGAAAATCTGTCAAAAGAGAGATATACTGATTCCCCATGAAGTCAGGCACTTGAAGCGGGGCCACTCTAGTGGAGAAAGAAGGACCCCAGGTGTACCCCTTTGCAGTTTGCGGCTGTGCAAACATCACACACTGAATGTGCAGGCTTAGTTTAGTTTACAGCGAGGGACAAAACCAGAATCCCAGCTTGAAGGTACAATAACAAAGTAAAATACAACCCAACATCAATAGACATAAAATTATACAACAAAATAATGTTGTCTTGATTTTATGTTCACTATAGAGATGTGCTTGGGGTAGCATTTTAATAATATTGAGAAAATAATACAGTTTATAATAATGTGCAGAATTAACGTGTAGCCTTTAATGAAAAATAAAATGCGTTTAAATGCAAATATTGAGTAGGCGACCATATTTCCTCGTACTAGGCCTCAAAATGACTAAAGCAGCATTGCCTGACAAGCTGACATGACTATAAAATGTTAAATGTGCATAAAATGTTTATTTCCTGACCTTCCCATGAACATGTTTTTCATAAAGAGTAATAGTTGCTTAAATGTTTTCATCTAAGGCTGCAAATGTTTCTTCTTATACAATGATCGGTGCTAACAAATCAATACGTTTTGTTATTTAGAATGGTAGATATGAAGATTCCCTCATGGGAAAGTAGTTTTGAAAGGGAAAATGTGAAACAAATAGACTAGAGGAAACAACTAGGTGAAAAGAAATAGTTACAGCACTGAGTACTGCTATGTCGAGTCCTTGTGTTTTCGCTGAGAAGACAAGGAGTGATCCTGTTCCCATTAGAGCAACGCAAGATGATTGGCTGGCTGAAGAAAGAAGAAATCGCACGCTGCAACATTAATAAAATGTGTTGTCTATAATAGTGAGTGTTCCTAGAGTAGGTTACCACTGATTCTTTACGCACTTGTCCAGACCATTTTTCAATTTTACCCAGACCCTTAAGTCACGTTGCTCTGAGACTATTGAATTTCCTGAGCCTCTCTTTATGAGAAGTTCTGCTTTTATTGATTTGTTTGACTTATATAGTTGACTTTTGATGCTAAAGCTTTATGCTTTTCTCTTGCTCTCTCTCTCTCGAAACTAGAACTCTTTATGGGTGCTGACTGACACCATTTCTTCCCATTCCTCGAATAGAGATTATTTCCTTTATGGAACGTGCTTAACGCATTATATTCTGATTGACTATTATTGATTTTTGATTTCTGTTCATATATTGATTATCAAGATTAATAAGAATTTATTTTTGACGTCCAATAAAGATGAATTACTAAATGATTTGATGTCATCTGTTTAGGCAATGTTTGACGTTCAATTTAAAACTATGATCTTCTGCAAGGGTACTCACAAACCTTTTCTCAAGGGCAAAAATAGGGTGCCACTGGGAGCCAGAAATGCCTGTGGGGTTTCAGAAATGGGGGGGCGCAGTGAGTAGGGTATGGCATGGTGGAGAGTTTGGGGTACAAATTCTGCAAGGGAGGTATCATGAAAAGGATTCACAGACTAAAATGTTGTGGTGATGTTTCTTAGTCCTTTAACAACCTTTCCCAAAAAATTGAGAAAGTGCTGCATTTTCAAAAAGAAAGATTTGGATAGGCTTAAAAGTTTGCTTCCCTCCCCAACAGAATATGTAAAATTAATTATTAGAAAATGGTGCATTTGAGATGGAAATCATGCACATTAATATCCTCTTTCAAAACCTAAAAGTTTTTTTTAAAGTACTTTCAGCACTTTTTTAAAAGTGTTGGATTATAATAGAAAATTGGATTCAGATTAGTTACCCCATAGGTTGTGATTGCAGTGGTGGAACTTCCATTACATTAAGATTGAAAAGCAAAGATGGAATTTTGCTGATGTATAATTAGTTCCTTCAAATCACACAAGAACAGATTCTGCATATTAGACAGATATACAAAGGGTTCCTAGGTGGAAGAATTGCAGCGCAGTGCTCCCAATCTTGAAAACTGCACAAGGAGTGTTACTCGGGTTTGAAAGTTCTTGGTTGAATGAAGAACGTCAACTTCAATGGCCATAAGAGGCACAAAAAGTATTTTCCAAGGCTGAAAGTCTGAGCTAATTTTACACTAGATATCCTTTATTAATTTCCTGTACTCTAGAAATTTTACACAGACTGTACGTTAAGAGCTGATCCATATGTACATCAGTCAGTTTGCTTCTTAGTTTACTTTTCAGAACTCTTTGTGGAAAACGAACACATGCATATGGTAAGCCAAACATACACATTTTTTTCTGTGCAAAAGTAAAGAACAAAGTGTATTTTTCAGAGATCACAATTTGTCAGAATTCTTCAGGATCCTAGCCCCAAAAAAAACTTCAAGAAAAAAGTTGTGTTCATGTCAATAAGTTCCATCTCAGATTGTTTGCTCAAGCCAGTAAGTTCAACAGCTTCAGGATTCCTTACATAACCATATGAGTGTGAAGCGCAGGGTGAGGGCTCTGACTTGAGTAAATCACCTCTTGAATTCTCCACAAATTTCCTTTAGCTATGCACACAGGCTGAAGCTCAACAACATTTCTTGGGCTTTTTCAACCCTCTGGGTAAAAGCGTGTAGTTTGGGGAAAATGTGTGAAGTCTACTTCTTTTAGCTGCTCTCTGAACACATTGAACTTACTTTAAAAAAATAAAAAGGCTGCACTCATCATTAAGGACACGAATTGCCATCTGCCTTGAAGTGCCAGATTGAGAGCACTGGAATGTGAGAATGTGTCACAGAGAAAATGGTGCTTGATGTGCCATTACACATCTTACTCTCCTCAAGCGATTAAGAACAGTTCAGTTTCTGGAAGCAAAGCAATGGACCTTTCCACAACTTTCCCTTTACTCAATTTCCATACTAAGGTGGGAAGCAACAGACAAGAGTCTGTGGTTGAGTGCTTTAACTTGAATAACATTAACAGTTTGTACCAGAAGCTTAATGACATCAGTTATTTATCCCTGTTTTATTTTTGTGCACAGTTATTCTTGGTGGATGCTGCAATGGTAATCAATAAATTTAGATGATAGGAACGTGTTTCTTAGAAAAAGTACAAAGCCTCTTATGTGGCCATCCCCAGGGATGATGCCCTATATGTAGCGAAGTTTACAGGATTGTTCACTTGCAGGGCATGCAATTGGAAGAAATTACACATGCTTTTGAATACATTTTCCACTCTTGTGTGATTGTTCAATGGTAAGGGGCAAAACATTTCTTCCCTTGGGATGATCGCTTGTTTCAAATACCTTACCCAAACCTATAATTGAGCCACATCACCTACATCAGTCGCTTCATCAGCAGCAATTTAAAAAAAACAACAGGAACTATTTCACTGGAATCTGACAGCCGTAATTCACATATCTCGTTTTTAATGTTAGATTTGTTAGAATAGTTGTAAAATAAAATGTCTGTTGCAGAAAGTAAACCTTTCTTGACCCGCTCTGCCTCGGTAAATGTTTTCTTATGTTTTGCAAGCAAGTAGCACCTTTTGAAAGATACCTCAGCAACATCCTCAGATTCCTTTATCTGACATAGAAATATCTTTTTCTGTAATAGAAGGGATTGCTTCAATGATGCCACCTTTTGAGAATGCAGTTTTGACAACGTTATAAAGCTTTTGTCAATTTGGAATGCCAGGATTTATAGTGTCACTCCAATTACAAGCTGTCTCTTTTAAACTCTCAAAGATTTTTCTTCCCACAAAGTCTTATTTTTTTCGGAGTTTTATATAGCGCAAACTTGATCTGAAGGTATCAGAGCGCTTTACATGAGCACCAGTTTCGTTACAGAGGGACGCATTAATTTTTTGTTAGGCACGGGAAGATGAACTGATTTGCCCAGAATCACAGGATGTTGAGCGTCCCTGCCGAGACTCGAACCTGATTCTCCAGGGTCGAGGTCGACCGCTCTAGCCGTAAGGCCACATTATGGGATGGCCCGTCTCATGACCGATCACACAACTCCATCTCAGTTACTGAACTCTGCATGAAACCAATGCAGTAACAATAGTTTATAAAAAAATTATTTATTTGGTTTCCTTAGTGCATTACAGTACCAAAACACAAAAACCGGTACATCCTTAACATCTTGCATTTCTCTAATGTTATACAGTACATAACCTTCGATCCCAATGACACTGGACTTGAATATCCCTTCGGTTTCTCCATCGCATGGAGCTCCCCACCTCATCCCCCTTTTTTTGGGGGAGGGGGGGTCCCTGTATGTCACAATCATTGAACATGCATGCCACTACTTTTCAGTCCTGCACCCTTGTATATGCATGTTGTTGGTGTTACTCTATGGTCTTGCGATGGATGCTTTTTTAGGTACGCTTTCAAGGGGTCCCATATATCCTTAGGTCTAGAGGTAGGGGGGAGGGGTTCTGCATATGTCACGGTTTGCTCCTGCCACAATATTAGATCTTGCAGCCAGACTTTAAATTTGGGTGCTCTACCTCTTCCCCATCTACAAGTGACTCTTCTTTTAGCTAGCAGAAGTCCCAGTGCTGTGAATTTCTTGTGGGCCGTCTCTATGTCCACAGTATATCCTAGAAGTGCTACGACTGGTGATGATGGGATGGGGGGTTCCTATCATATCTCCCATTTTTTTGTTTTTTTGTTTTATATAGTGCGAACTAGACCCGAAGATATCAGGTATCAGAGCGCTGTACATTAGCACCAGTTTCATTACAGATGGACACATTCAGTTTTGTTAGGCATGGGGAGATTAAGTAATGCACAGCGAGGAAGGGTATGGGGCAATAGTGACTGCACTTATCCCTTGTGTAGGGTAAAAGGTAATTCAAGCTAGCTGGGTGCCAAGGACCTGAGACTCAATACCCTTAAGTACCCTAGGATACAAGATCCCACCAATCATTAAAACACAAGAATGATCCAGCACTCCTAAACAAATTTAAATTATAACAGTTAATGAGAAATGAGTTCAAAGAATGATTCAGCAGGTCTAGTCTTGTTCCAATTCTTTATTCAAATTCTTCTTAAAAGAGAAATTGTAGCCTACGCGTTTCGTCCATCAAGGACTTCTTCAGGGCTACAAGTAAATATACATAATATGCATTAAATTTACAATATTTACAACATATGAGACAAATTAACACAACATTTGATTAAAAAATATAAACAATATGATTAGGCTACATGTACATAAAATACAATGAATTTACATTTATAAAACAACTCAAGTGAGTCTCATAAACGATATTAATTTAGACTATAAAGTCGTTAAATCATTATGGACTCCTAATTTCAAACGACCTGCTGAACATAGCACTTGTAAAGATTTTCCCAATGTTGGGTGATGCCCACCACATCTTTTAATTTATAGTAAGTTGTGGAACGATATAATAATAGGGAAAACTAAAGGAAAAGAATATATTATAACTGCTTTATTCAAAAGAATACACTTTAAAAAAACTGGCAATTAATTTGTTTCTTAAAATAAGTTTATTGATCTTACCAAAGCAGTAAGACGTTTACTCCTCATAGTTCATAGAAGAAAATTTTTATTTGGATACTTGGTTTTTGGATGAAACGAATTAAGTCCTGATCAGAGAAGGGAACACATACATATGATCAAAAAAGGCATATTTGCCATATTTCTATTTATAGTTGAAAAATTCTTATTTTACACTATTCCTGGTTATAGAACATACCTTAAGTATTTTGCAACAGTATGAGAGTCATCCAATATAATCAACCCAAGCGATATCGTAGACCATTATTATCAACGGTGCATGCGTAATATTTCCATTACTGTCTGTAAGGAAAATAAAAAGATCTTAACAAAGTCACACGGGGTCTATTGTTAAGGTTGTTCTAAAATCGGGATTTTTTAGTTTTTTGGCCAATAGCCTGTTAAAATGTACATATGTGCGGTACAATGGCTCAACAAAAAGGTGCTTTAGCCAAAAGGCAAACATGTTGCAAGAACTAGTCCAAAATCGAAAAGCGTATGGCCTGCAAAATAAAACTAATCGTCATAACCATACTTATCACTTGGCAATATACTCCATGTGGTTGTATGTTCGACCCCAAACTATTACTTTACTCACATAAAAACAGAGTAAGGGAAAGACTACCGCCTGCTAAATTTTAGCGAACAAAAATCAGTACTCATCAATTGTAAAGCTTTTCAAAAATCCAATCTGCTTGTGTTCAAAACATATCTTGCTTCCCCCGGTTATAATGTTTGAACAACAACCTAGTACTTATCATCTAAGATGATCTCCATTAATTGGCCCGTTGTAACTGCCAAAATGACGGGGTATGGAAATAAAATACTAGCTTTACGAAAGAAAACTCCGATATCGAGTCTAACACCCACTTACTTGTGATCCGGTATTCGAACTGCTCAGTAAACGCGATCGGGTCATGTTTAGGTGTCCCGGCTCCCGAGTTTAAATAGCCCGGGTAAGTGAACACCTGAAATCAATTAGTTGTATGCACGTAAGATCTACTAAAAAACGCGACTGCCATTTTGTAGTGGTCATAAACTGCATATCCTCCAATTCAACCAATATATATAAAAGCAGACTATTGTTTCTTCCTTAAATATTGGGTGAAAATTAGTGGTGAATTGACCCAGTGGCTTAATATAATGGGCGCGTGTAGGTGTGTTGACAATCATTCTTTGAGAAGCGATTTTGTCCACCATCTTTGAATGGTTTACAAAATCCATATATTTTATTTGCGCACTATATTTTTGTTTTACTTCCCAAAAGATTAAAATGATATATCAACATCACCATTTCAGCACTATTTAATAATAGTTTAAAATTATTGATTTAAACATGAAGCATATTTAGATTAGAGCATATGTATCACTTACAATCAATCTTAAATGAAGTAAAAATCACCGCCATCTTGGAGTGGTTACAAAACCATTATATTTTATTGAATTTCTCGAAAAGAGGAATGAAATCTGTTATTTATGCTCATATTATTTATGTCGTACTAGATTGGTTACCAAACTATAGTGTCCGCTAGCCTAATGCTCAATATTGAAAAGATTTATGCTTTGAATTTCTCGAAAAGATGAATAAAATCTGCTATTTATGCTCGTATTATTTTTGTAATACTAGATTGGTTACCAAACTTTAGTGCCCGCTGGAATAATGCTCAATATTAAAGAGATTCACGCTTCGAAATGGATGTCTCTTTTCCTTTATTCTCTGTTTAAACAAAATTTAAAATACGTCATAATCATAACCGGAACTATCAGTTTTACGTATAATTTATTTTTTGTGATGTTTTTAGATCCGCCATCTTAAAGTGGTAAATCCTCTATTTAGATTCAGTTATGATGAAACGAAAGATCTTCATATCAATTTAAATTTTGATTTATGTGGACATTTAGTCAAGGTGATGTGATATTAGAGACCATTGGGCATGAGCATTCAGCCTTAAAAATGTCCTGATACCAATTAAAAAATGTTGATTTATGTGGACATTTAGTCAAGGTGATGAGATATTAGAGACCATTGGGCATGAGCATTCAGCCTTAAAAATTTCCTGATATATTTACAAAAATGACATGATTACGTTCACATGATGAAATTAGATGAACATGGTTCACATTTGGATTAACACAACTATTCATATCATATTCTCATTTATGATTACGTGTATCATTTACAAAATGTTCAAATAAAAAGGCAACAAATTTTATATAATTAACAAAGCAAGCCAATGGAAATTTTAATTACAATTCCCAACAGATTTGATTAAATACTCTACATAAGCATATGTAAACCCTTTAGAAAAGATGTTTCACAAGAAATGATAGAATTCATTATTGATGTTAAGACCCATGGAAATTGTCCTTAGACGACAAATCCAGCTCGCTTCAGCCTGTCGTAACAACACTTCCCTATCTCCACCCCTTTCAGGAGACCTTATATGTTCAATTGCATGAAACCAGATCGTTGATTCATTGGGATGCGATTCTTTTATGTGTACAGCCACCGGATATCTCTCATCTATATTTTTCACAGCTCTCACATGCTCTTGTATTCTTGTTTGAGGCTTCGAGTACTGCTCCCTACATAGATTTTATCACAGGAGCAGCCAATGACATATACTGTATGTGTGGTATTGCAGTTGATAAAGGTGTTGATCTTAAACTCCCTTTCTATATTGTATTGGAACTTAAGTTTTCTGTTTAGTCCAAAGGAGCAGACATTGCACATGCCGCATATATGGAATCCCAAAGGTTTATTGGGTAGCCACGAGTGTGTATTTCTTCTCTGCTCCTTGACGTAGCTCGGGCATAGTAGTTTTTTCAAAGTCTTGCCCTTCCTGTAAACCACTTTTGGCTTTGGCGAAACAGTGTCAACAGGTAATTCGGCCCCCGTTAAAAAGTGCCAATTTCTTCTTAAGATATCAAAGATGTGATTACTATAGGCGTTATATTGAGTTATAAACGCTACAGTTTCATCATCCTTCTTCTTGGTGGCCTGATTCCTATGCGATACTAAGGTGTTTTTTCTGTCTACCTTCCGTATCCTTTTTTCCGCTTGCGAGACACATTGGTCAGTATAGCCTCTGCTCCTGAAGTTGTTTTTCATCATCTCAAGATTTGTTTCAAAGAATTGCTCCTGACTGCAATTCCGTTTTGTGCGCACCATCTCGCCATAAGGTATGGCGTTGATGGTAGTGCGTGGATGTGCACTCTCCGCATGAAGCATGCTATTGCACGCAGTACGCTTTCTGAAAATATCACTTTGGATTTTATTATCAGATACGAACAGTTTTAGATCTAGGAATTCTATACTTTCCCTAGAGTAGTTCAAAGTCAGTTTTACATTAAATCTGTTTTGGTTTAGATAACTGTGATATGCGGATAGTTCTTCTTCATTGCCATTCCAAATAAGAATCACGTCATCTATGTATCTTCCATAGAAGATGATGTTATTACTCCATTGTTGTGAGCCAGGTCCCCAGGCATGCTCTGCCTCATACAGGCCCATAAAAAGGCCTGCATATGACGGAGCAAACCTGGATCCCATGGCAGTACCCTGTTTTTGTAAGAACCATGTCTCATTATGAAGGAAGACATTCATAGTTAAAATTATACGCGACATTTCAAGGAGCATCAATGTGTGCTCCAAATGCCTTGCGTTCTTTTTGTACAGAAAATATTTTAAGGCCTCTAGACCTCGGTCAATTTGGATGCAGGTGTATAAACCTTCCACATCCATGGTCACAAACATTAATTCATTGCTGTCCCAATCAAAATCATCAAGCTTACACAGAACATCTCTGCTATCCTTGAGATACGACGGCAAGTTCTTGACAAAAGGCTGTAGAAAGCCATCGACATACTCTGATAGATGCTCTGTAGGGCCACCATTACCTGAAATTATGGGCCGGCCTGGCGGAAACACTCCCCCCTTGTGGATTTTAGGAAGTATGTATATACAAGGGTGTCTAGAGTTATTAGCCTGTAGGTATCGATATTCATGGTCTGAGATTGGTCCTGATTCATGCCAGTCTTGTAAAATGGCATTGATGGTTCTTTCGATACCCACAATAGGTGATTCTTTTAATTGTTCATAGCAATTTTTGTCACCTAACTGTCTGTTGATCTCTCCCATGTAGTCTTTTAAGTCCATAAGGACTATATTGCCCCCTTTGTCCGCTTCGCGTATAACTAACAGGGGATCCTCTTGTAAAGTTTTTAAAAGCATCTTTTCTTCCTTGGTGAGATTATGACAGTGTTTACAGTGTGAATTTGTTCCGTGTTTGTCTTCTAGTTGGTACAACTGTTGTGTGACCCTAATAGAGAATTCCTCTATACGTGAGTCTAAGGTTCTTAGAGGCACAAATTTAGATTTGTTTCTCAAGCCACTATTTATCGTGGTGTCTTCACATATATTTAGCAGTCCAGCCATTTGTACAATATCCACATCCAAATCATCTTCATCAAGGGTTGCTAATAAATGTACATTGTCAAGTTCTGCGATTGTTAAACTCGACACATTTTCAGCATTACTCAAAACATTGGTCTGCACAGAAGGATGTTCAGAAAAATATTTTTTTAATCGCAATTTCCTTACAAATTTGTAAAGGTCAATGTGTGCATTCACAAAATTACAATTTTCAGTTATGCAGAAATTCAATCCTCTCTGTAAGACATACATTTCTTCTTTTTCGCTAAGTATTTTAGAAGACAAATTTATGACACTTAATTCATTAGACATCAGGGATTCATTGTTGGAGTCATTACATAGATTTCCATTTGGACATTCTATTTCCTTATCTGGGTCAATTTGCTCTGTTGTCTTGTTTGTACACCTGTTTTTATGTTTCTTCCCTCCCCGCCTTGTTCTACGTTTGGATTTTTCTTTTTGTTCCCCAGTCTGTAGCGCTGGACCTCTCGTAAAAAAAGGGAGGTGGAGGGAGTAACCTCACTATTACTAGGCCCCTCCCCAGGATCACTCTCTATTGAAAAAAGGGACATACTACTGGAGGACACACTGGCTGTTTTTTCAGTTGTACTTCTTTCAACTAGAGGTTTCGGGGCAATGTCATCATACTTCCTTGAGAAGGTAAAAATCCTCCCCCGCTCATAATCAATTTCATCCCTTATAATCTTTTTCTGTTTTTTGTCTTTCAAGTAAATTTGATAGGCGGTAAGTTCCTTCTTCAAAATGTCATAATTTTTTAAGGTAGCATCTTTCAGGTTTAATTCAGATATTTCTTTCTCAAGTTTAACTATCTCTTCTCTGATCTTTTTTACCCTTCTCTCAGCATTGGCTATTAGAATCCTCATCATTCTATATGAGGCATCATGTAGGCCTTCCTCCCACTCTTCCAATAAATCACTTTCCAAATCTTCATAATTCGGAAAAATCAAGATACGTAAGCCCCGGGGTATCCTCTTGTTTTCAAGATATTTCTTTAATGTGGCCCCGTCCCACCATTTCCCAAGTTCCTGTTTTTTTAATTTTTCTAAACGAAAGAACTTATCTTTTAAACACTCACTCTTTGGGTTGCCAGTTTTTAAGTTGTCCGTCATTAAGCCTTTCTTTTTTTTTAACAATTCTCCTAGCATCTCCTCTCTGTTATCATCAAAGTCCATTGTGATTTGATTAAACCCTTAGGATAGTGCAAGTCCGCCCAATTAAAGCAATGCACAGCAAGGAAGGGTATGGGGCAATAGTGACTACACTTATCCCTTGTGTAGGGTAAAAGGTAATTCAAGCTAGCTGGGTGCCAAGGACCTGAGACTCAATACCCTTAAGTCCCCTAGGATACAAGATCCCACCTATCATTAAAACACAAGAATGATCCAGCACTCCTAAACAAATTTAAATTATAACAGTTAATGAGAAATGAGTTCAAAGAATGATTCAGCAGGTCTAGTCTTGTTCCAATTCTTTATTCAAATTCTTCTTAAAGAGAAATTGTAGCCTACGCGTTTCGTCCATCAAGGACTTCTTCAGGGCTACAAGTAAATATACATAATATGCATTAAATTTTTCAATATTTACAACATATGAGACAAATTAACACAACATTTGATTAAAAAATATAAACAATATGATTAGGCTATATGTACATAAAATACAATGAATTTACATTTATAAAACAACTCAAGTGAGTCTCATAAACGATATTAATTTAGACTATAAAGTCGTTAAATCATTATGGACTCCTAATTTCAAGCGACCTGCTGAACATAGCACTTGTAAAGATTTTCCCAATGTTGGGTGATGCCCACAACATCTTTTAATTTATAGTAAGTTGTGGAACGATATAATAATAAGGAAAACTAAAGGAAAAGAATATATTATAACTGCTTTATTCAAAAGAATACACTTTAAAAAAACTGGCAATTAATTTGTTTCTTAAAATAAGTTTATTGATCTTACCAAAGCAGTAAGACGTTTACTCATAGTTCATAGAAGAAAATTTTTATTTGGATACTTGGTTTTTGGATGAAATGAATTAAGTCCTGATCAGAGAAGGGAAAACATACATATGATCAAAAAAGGCATATTTGCCATATTTCTATTTATAGTTGAAAAATTCTTATTTTACACTATTCCTGGTTATAGAACATACCTTAAGTATTTTGCAACAGTATGAGAGTCATCCAATATAATCAACCCAAGCGATATCGTAGACCATTATTATCAACGGTGCATGCGTAATATTTCCATTACTGTCTGTAAGGAAAATAAAAAGATCTTAACAAAGTCACACGGGGTCTATTGTTAAGGTTGTTCTAAAATCGGGATTTTTAGTTTTTGGCCAATAGCCTGTTAAAATGTACATATGTGTGGTACAATGGCTCAACAAAAAGGTGCTTTAGCCAAAAGGCAAACATGTTGCAAGAACTAGTCCAAAATCGAAAAGCGTATGGCCTGCAAAATAAAACTATATAACGCCTATAGTAATCACATCTTTGATATCTTAAGAAGAAATTGGCACTTTTTAACGGGGGCCGAATTACCTGTTGGCACTGTTTCGCCAAAGCCAAAAGTGGTTTACAGGAAGGGCAAGACTTTGAAAAAACTACTATGCCCGAGCTACGTCAAGGAGCAGAGAAGAAATACACACTCGTGGCTACCCAATAAACCTTTGGGATTCCATATATGCGGCATGTGCAATGTCTGCCAATTTGGACTAAACAGAAAACTTAAGTTCCAATACAATATAGAAAGGGAGTTTAAGATCAACACCTTTATCAACTGCAATACCACACATACAGTATATGTCATTGGCTGCTCCTGTGATAAAATCTATGTAGGGAGCAGTACTCGAAGCCTCAAAACAAGAATACAAGAGCATGTGAGAGCTGTGAAAAATATAGATGAGAGATATCCGGTGGCTGTACACATAAAAGAATCGCATCCCAATGAATCAACGATCTGGTTTCATGCAATTGAACATATAAGGTCTCCTGAAAGGGGTGGAGATAGGGAAGTGTTGTTACGACAGGCTGAAGCGAGCTGGATTTGTCGTCTAAGGACAATTTCCATGGGTCTTAATATCAATAATGAATTCTATCATTTCTTGTGAAACATCTTTTCTAAAGGGTTTACATATGCTTATGTAGAGTATTTAATCAAATCTGTTGGGAATTGTAATTAAAATTTCCATTGGCTTGCTTTGTTAATTATATAAAATTTGTTGCCTTTTTATTTGAGCATTTTGTAAATGATACACGTAATCATAAACGAGAATATGATATGAATAGTTGTGTTAATCCAAATGTGAACCATGTTCATCTAATTTCATCATGTGAACGTAATCATGTCATTTTTGTGAATATATCAGGAAATTTTTAAGGCTGAATGCTCATGCCCAATGGTCTCTAATATCTCATCACCTTGACTAAATGTCCACATAAATAAAAAAAATGTAATTGGTATCAGGAAATTTTTAAGGCTGAATGCTCATACCCAATGGTCTCTAATATCACATCACCTTGACTAAATGTCCACATAAATCAAAATTTAAATTGATATGAAGATCTTTCGTTTCATCATAACTGAATCTAAATAGAGGATTTACCACTTTAAGATGGCGGATCTAAAAACATCACAAAAATAAATTATACGTAAAACTGATAGTTCCGGTTATGATTATGACGTATTTTAAATTTTGTTTAAACAGAGAATAAAGGAAAAGAGACATCCATTTCGAAGCATGAATCTCTTTAATATTGAACATTATTCCAGCGGGCACTAAAGTTTGGTAACCAATCTAGTATTACAAAAATAATACGAGCATAAATAGCAGATTTTATTCATCTTTTCGAGAAATTCAAAGCATAAATCTTTTCAATATTGAGCATTAGGCTAGCGGACACTATAGTTTGGTAACCAATCTAGTACGACATAAATAATATGAGCATAAATAACAGATTTCATTCCTCTTTTCGAGAAATTCAATAAAATATAATGGTTTTGTAACCACTCCAAGATGGCGGCGATTTTTACTTCATTTAAGATTGATTGTAAGTGATACATATGCTCTAAGCTAAATATGCTTCATGTTTAAATCAATAATTTTAAACTATTATTAAATAGTGCTGAAATGGTGATGTTGATATATCATTTTAATCTTTTGGGAAGTAAAACAAAAATATAGTGCGCAAATAAAATATATGGATTTTGTAAACCATTCAAAGATGGTGGACAAAATCAGCTTCTCAAAGAATGATTGTCAACACACCTACACGCGCCCATTATATTAAGCCACTGGGTCAATTCACCACTAATTTTCACCCAATATTTAAGGAAGAAACAATAGTCTGCTTTTATATATATATTGGTTGAATTGGAGGATATGCAGTTTATGACCTCTACAAAATGGCGGTCGCGTTTTTTAGTAGATCTTACGTGCATACAACTAATTGATTTCAGGTGTTCACTTACCCGGGCTATTTAAACTCGGGAGCCGGGACACCTAAACATGACCCGATCGTGTTTACTGAGCAGTTCGAATACCGGATCACAAGTAAGTGGGTGTTAGACTCGATATCGGAGTTTTCTTTCGTAAAGCTAGTATTTTATTTCCATACCCCGTCATTTTGGCAGTTACAACGGGCCAATTAATGGAGATCATCTTAGATGATAAGTACTAGGTTGTTGTTCAAACATTATAACCGGGGAAGCAAGATATGTTTTGAACACAAGCAGATTGGATTTTTGAAAAGCTTTACAATTGATGAGTACTGATTTTTGTTCGCTAAAATTTAGCAGGCGGTAGTCTTTCCCTTACTCTGTTTTTATGTGAGTAAAGTAATAGTTTGGGGCCGAACATACAACCACATGGAGTATATTGCCAAGTGATAAGTATGGTTATGTCGATTAGTTTTATTTTTCAGGCTATACGCTTTTCGATTTTGGACTAGTTCTTGCAACATGTTTGCCTTTTGGCTAAAGCACCTTTTTGTTGAGCCATTGTACCGCACATATGTACATTTTAACAGGCTATTGGCCAAAAAACAAAAAATCCCGATTTTAGAACAACCTTAACAATAGACCCCGTGTGACTTTGTTAAGATCTTTTTATTTTCCTTACAGACAGTAATGGAAATATTACGCATGCACCGTTGATAATAATGGTCTACGATATCGCTTGGGTTGATTATATTGGATGACTCTCATACTGTTGCAAAATACTTAAGGTATGTTCTATAACCAGGAATAGTGTAAAATAAGAATTTTTCAACTATAAATAGAAATATGGCAAATATGCCTTTTTTGATCATATGTATGTGTTCCCTTCTCTGATCAGGACTTAATTCGTTTCATCCAAAAACCAAGTATCCAAATAAACATTTTCTTCTATGAACTATGAGGAGTAAACATCTTACTGCTTTGGTAAGATCAATAAACTTATTTTAAGAAACAAATTAATTGCCAGTTTTTTTAAAGTGTATTCTTTTGAATAAGGCAGTTATAATCTATTCTTTTCCTTTAGTTTTCCTTATTATTATAACGTTCCACAACTTACTATAAATTAAAAGATGTTGTGGGCATCACCCAACATTGGGAAAATCTTTACAAGTGCTATGTTCAGCAGGTCGCTTGAAATTAGGAGTCCATAATGATTTAACGACTTTATAGTCTAAATTAATATCGTTTATGAGACTCACTTGAGTTGTTTTATAAATGTAAATTCATTGTATTTTATGTACATATAGCCTAATCATATTGTTTATATTTTTTAATCAAATGTTGTGTTAATTTGTCTCATATGTTGTAAATATTGAAAAATTAATGCATATTATGTATATTTACTTGTAGCCCTGAAGAAGTCCTTGATGGACGAAACGCGTAGGCTACAATTTCTCTTTTAAGAAGAATTTGAATAAAGAATTGGAACAAGACTAGACCTGCTGAATCATTCTTTGAACTCATTTCTCATTAACTGTTATCATTTAAATTTGTTTAGGAGTGCTGGATCATTCTTGTGTTTTAATGGGGAGATTAAGTGATTTGCCCAGAATCACAGGATGTTGAGCGTTGTTGCCGAGACTCGAACCCGGGTCCCCAGCTTTGAGGTCGACCACTCTAGCCGTATGGCTACATCCTATCCCATTGCCCTAACGACTTGTTGCAAGTATGCCTGTATTGATTCACAGTCCCAGGCTAGGTGTAAGAAATCTGCATCTGTCTGTCCGCATCTGTCACAGGCACTATCTTCTCGTAAGTGGAATTTGTGTAGTTTAGCTGGTGTATAGTATATGCGATGGAGGAATTTATAGTGTATAATTCGCAGGCGACTATTGGCTGATATGTTTCCTGTCTGGTCACAGCAATACTTCCATTGGTGATCCGTGAGGGATTCTCCCAGGTCTGCTTCGCACCTTTGTCGCGTATCTGTGGGGACCTCCATCACAGAGGTCTGTGTCAAGTGATATATTAGGGACACCCCGTGTGCCGGGGAGTTGCTTTGCAGTATGGCGTGGAGCGGGGCTTGCGTGGATGGTTCCTGTGGAAATGTAGGCGTAATGTGTTGGACACTCTGTTGAAGCCTCACATATAAGAATAGTTCCAGTGTAGTAGGTTCGCTCCAATGGAAGAATTGTTCCCTGATTTTGAATGTACCATTATTGTAAAGATCCCCCCAGGTATGTACTTTAACCCTTTTCAACATTTTGTGGCATCCTAGCTCTTTTGTTACCTTGAGGTCTGGGTATTGAGAGAGATGTAATCTAGGTGAGTAGAGCATGGGTGTCCCTGTTCTGTGACTGATCTCCCTCTTGGCCTCCGTGGTGCAGTCCACTGTAGTGGGATCTGGGTCTCTATTTTTGGGTTTACATGCTATAAAACCCGTTAGCGGTATGGGATCCATATATCCCTGCCCAACGGCCAGGTGCGGCATGTAGGGGGGGTGGAACCAGTATATAGCATAGTGTGCCTGTGCGCACAGGTAGTACAATTTCATGTCCGGGGCTTCAATGCCTCCCTGCGAAAAAGGCCGCATCAGGTTCTCCCACTTGAGCCTGGGTGTCTTCCCTCCTCACACCAGTCTGATCAGTTGCGTTTGGAGCATTTGAAAGATGTTATGTTATAAAAATTTGTTGAGCGCACGAATACCCGGAGGTGTCTCGGCGCTAAGACTGTGAATGAGCCCAGACGGGGCGTCTAGTTCTGAAATAGCCAAGTTTTTAGCCCTTTTCTGAAGATGGTAAGTGAGCTTGCCGTTCTGAGCTCCCTAGGGAGCATGTTCCATAGTTTAGCAGTACCATATGAGCGGCTACGTCCTCCCTAGTTTAAGGACCGTATCCTTAGAACTTTCATGAGTCTGGCACATGTGGAGTGTAGTTGTCTTGCCGGTTCATACCAGGCAAAAATATCTCTAAGAAATCTTGGACCTGAGTTACTCAGCGCCTTATAGGCTAGGCATAGTGATTTGAATTTAATTCGTTGTTCCACCGGAAGCCAGTGGAGTCTTCGAATTTCTTTGGCTACTGATTCATGCTTAGGAATGCTCAGAATGAGTCTCGCGGCTGCATTTTGTTCTGTCTGGAGCTTTGTTTGATATTGCTTCTGCATATTCAAATAGAGCCCATTGCAGTAATCCAGCTTTGACTGTATTAGCGTGGTTACAACCGTGCTTCAAGAATCAGTGGAGATGTAAGGTAGAATCTTCTTAAGTTTCTTTATCAGAAAGTGGGAGGCCGACACAATGGCATTGGTCTGATGTGATAGAGATAATTTGTTATCAATCAGAACTCCCAAATGTTTTGCTTACTGAACTGGTATTGGTGGTTCACCCATCTCCGTCGGCCACCAGAGATCATCCCATCTGGGTTGCAGGTTTCCAAAGATGACAACCTCGGTCTTCTCAGAATTGAGCTTAAGACAATGTTTTCCCATCCATCTGTTTATTTCCCTCATGCAGTTTTGAAACTGTAGTGTAGGGGAGGCTTGATCTTTATACGCTGCCACCACTATCTGGGTATCATCAGCGTAGGACGTAAGGCTAAAACCAAAGTCTCGAATCAGAGGGGCGAGTTCAGATACATACATGTTAAAAAGAGAAGGACTAAGAGATGAGCCCTGTGGAACTCCACAGGGGAGGACGTAGGGATCCGATTTATACTTGTCCAAAGTCACTGTTTGTCTCCTTTCCTTCAAAAAGGAGGAGAGCAAGGTCAGTGCTGCTCCCTTAACCCACAACATTTCCAGCCGCTGCGGCAGAAGATCGTGATCCACGGTGTCGAACGCGGCTAACAAATCTAGAAGAACAAGGGCGGGCGTACCCCCTCTATCCATCACGTCTTGATCTCCTCAGAGGCCTTAATTAGTGCCGTCTCAGTACTGTGCTCTTGTCTAAAACTAAACTGAGAGTGATTGAGCAAATCATTTTCCTGAACGAAATGGGCAAGCTGTTTGTTCATGATTTTTTCTACTATTTTGGCCGGAAGCGGCAGCCGCGCTATTGGGCGGTAGTTGTTTGGATTCGACACATCCAGATTGGGTTTTTTCAACAGAGGGAGTATGGAGGAGTCTTTCCATGGAGCTGGGAAAGTGCCCGAGATAAACATATTGTTTAAAATTTCTGTGAGCTCAGGGCTCTCTACCTCCCCTATGTCTTTCAATAATGCGGGTGGGCAGGGGTCAAGAGGAGACCTGGATTTAATTTCTCTAAGGTATTTTTCTACTACCTCAGGAGAAATCTGTGAAAAGCAGTGGAAGCTATTTCCCTTAGATTCATGTTGTAGAGATGATTCGGTGGGTCTGCGAGGGCGGGTGGCTTCAAAAGCGTCATAAATATCCTTGACTTTGTTTTTAAAAGCTACTGCAATCATATCACAAAAAGTTTGGTTGCTCTTGATTCGTTTATTTTTAGGTAGAGAGGACAATTTATCAACCACCCCAAACAGTTCTTTTGGCGTATTTTTAGCTCTCTCTATCTGTTTGGTAAAAAAGTCCTTTTTTTCTGACATCAACAGCTTTTTATATTGAATTAGTGCGGATTTATACATATCTTTCTCCTCTATATCGTCATTAACTCTCCAACGTCGTTCGAGTCTATGGCACTGTTGTTTTTCTTGACGCAAGGCGTCAGTAAACCAGGGTGCCAAAGTAGTGTTACGATTCCCGGAGGTTTTACCAATGGGTACTGTGACCTTGAAGGCCTCCTTTAGCCAGTCCGTGTATTTGGTGACTGCTAATTCTAGTGGGACATTTAGCCGTGGGCGTGTTCTGTCCAGCTGAATTTGAAGAGTGACTTTATCCACCTTGTTCCAGGCAGTATAGGTTGATGAATGGGTTTTGGACATCCCTCCCATCTGAGTTTTTGGGACAGAGAGATCAAACCTGATTAGCGAGTGGTTAACGGGAGAGTCTCTTTTACTATAAGTCCCTGCGCAGAAGTAAAAATCCCATGAATGGTGTGTCCAGCCTCATGAGTGGATGTTTGCACTGTTTGAGATAGGCCCAGAGCTCCTAATGTATCTAGCAAGGAGACAGTCCCCTTGTCCTCAAGATCCTCTAGGTATACATTAAAATCTCCCAGGATTGTAAATTCATTACTAGTCAGAGTGGGTTCCATAAGTGCATCTAGATTGTGAGTAAAGGTACTTCTGGCCCCTGGTGGGCGATAGAGTAATATGCCCCTAAAGGTTTTTCTGGCATTAAGTTCAATTGCAAAGTGGAGGGCTTCATAGAAAGGAGTGAGGGCTGGGGAGAAGCTGGCTTCAAACTGCTCCCTATAGATAACGGCCACTCTGCCACCTCTTTTAGTAGGCCTGTCTACTCTAAACGATAGAAATCCCTTTGGGGCTGCTGTTACAAAGTCCGGGTCCGAGGATGCATCGGACCATGTTTCCGTAATGAACAAAACATCTAGATTATGTATTTCTATCATATCTGCAATTTCATACTTATGTTTCGCCAAGGACCTAACATTAATGAGGCCGCAACGCGCTTCAGTCAAACCAGAGTGTTTTTCTGATTTTATAATCTGAACATTTACGGAAGATTGGAGCGCCCTTATCGTCTGTTGAGGTGGGAGAGAGAAACCACATGAGCAGGCTATTATATCATCTGTCAGAGATTCACTCACTCAGGATGCAGCAACCCATGTTGGCTTTATCGAGCTCCAGCAGTTCCTTACCAGTATACCTCCTAGATTTAAGTGTACGAGGCCCGGGTTATATGGTATGTTGAGGAATAAATATAGTAGTTTAGGAAGTATCACCATTTTCATTAATGAGATCCTTCCCGCCATCGAGAGGGGCATGGCTATCCATCTTGTTACCATGTCCGTGAAAGAGGTTAGGATGTTCCCATAATTTGCACGCATTACCTCCGTCCTATCCCTTGAGATTTTTATCCCCAAGTATTTGACCTCATCCAGACACCAAACAATGGGGTAATATAGAGCATGCAATAACAGTTTGCTGCTGTTTGGGGAACATATTTTAAAATAAAAGGTGGTCTTCAAAAGAAAGAACTGTGGCCAATGAGTGTTCAATTGGTACTTTTGCTGTAGCCCTATTTGCACACATTTAGATGATATTCATGTACTTAATCGTATAAATTAATATTATCTACTCCCAAGTGCAATATCTAGATATCACATTTCTCATTTACAATGCAATAATTCTATATTACACCGTTACAACTAAGTAAATGAAGGGAAGGCATTTTCAAAGTATTTCCATGGCACTAGGTCTTTACAGTGTGTGCAGGCATTAAGAGCTCGGTTTCAGGGAGACATTGCTAGGCTCAGGGGATCACAGATTCATAAGTCAGTAGGCCCTGCTCCAGGTTCAAGTAGCACTCAGTTTATTACTTATCATATGCTCAGCTTTCCCTCTCTCCAGACTGCTGCAACACTTCCTCCCTTATGGTGACTGCACCTCTCTGGAGAGACACAAATTAGCTCAGATATGCCCCTGCAGTTTCTTAACTTCATGCCTCCTTAAACTACCCAAGCTTTCCCTTACAACATATCTGGGCATGGCATAGTTTTCTTATGTGCAACAGTACAAGTACTAAAGTAAACCGCCAAAACTGCATAACTGAAAGGTTGCCTTTGTCTCTGTTCTACTGTTCCTGCCCAGTGCAGCAGACAACTAAACGACAGTACCAGCCCATGAGAAACAAGTTTCTATTTCCTAAACCATTGCCAATGGGTAGGTAAGATAGGTAGCTCAATAGTCTGCTGCTAGTGCTAGGTAGTAGGCACTGCTGAAAAGGGAGACATTATTCTAATATTAGAAGCCCT
Source organism: Calotriton arnoldi (assembly GCA_963921515.1). Taxonomy (NCBI): domain Eukaryota; kingdom Metazoa; phylum Chordata; class Amphibia; order Caudata; family Salamandridae; genus Calotriton; species Calotriton arnoldi. The sequence continues at coordinate 3,190,436 of CAWUFW010000982.1, read as the reverse complement.
TCCCTGTTCTTTCACAAGCGCTAGGTTTTCTTATGCATGTAATACAGTCTTCAAGTAGTGTTGATGCTGCTTTCAAAGTCTTGGTAAAGTTTTTGAAAATATATCTGCATTAACATTTTCTGGTACCATTTGTTCTTTTTTCTTAATTAAGTAATTATGATTTTATTGTTACCAAGTGAGATGATGTTTGAGACTATAATTCACCCAATTCTCAACTGGGTTTATGGGTCTCTCCTGTTGTTCATATCTTAGGTGGTTCATGGGCAGAATGCTTGGTGGATACGGTTGTTTTCCATTGGTGTGTCAAAGCTTTAGGGTATTTCATTCTATTTAGATAATGAGGCAACTTAAGATAATGAGGAACTCTGGTATCAAAACTTGTCTTTATCTACCAAACGTTGCAATAGTGAGCAGTCAAGGCTTACTCTAAGAAGTGGTAAAGGGATTAGAACTCAACTACTGTATGAATATTAATAAGTTTCCTCTGTGGCTGAGTTATATTTTTTAAGATGGCCTGATATAGAGGAGGGGTTTTAGAATGAAATACCAAAAATACACTTCACGACTCATTCTCCACCCAGCCCCTTTCTCAACAATCGTAACAACACGCAAAGTGGGAAGGGATAATGGGAATGGTGCCATCCTCTTGGCTGTGTGGCCCAAATTGACCCCCTATTGTCTTCTAAAAATATAGAATAGTCCTGCACCTTACAACCCTACCTATCCCACCATTTAAGAGTCCCCAGGAAACAGGACAGATGTGGAGAGCACTGGACCACTCTGCACAGATCCCCGCCAGATCTGGAGCAGCCACTACCCTCTCTTCCAATGCGCCTTCGTCAGTTGAGAGGGTTGCACAGCGGATCCATGCTCCTGCAGTACTAACATGGCAAAGCCCCAATGAGCTTGTTATCATTTATTTAAAAAAACAAATGGAGGGCATTGAAACTATGTCCCAAGAAAAGGGGGGGAGGGTTCACCGTTTCTAGGGCCATTGCTTTGAAGCCCAAATCAGCAACCTCTCAGTTTATAAAAATATATAAATGCCAACTCCTGCACAGGGACAAACCAGTGTTCATGTACATTGGCAGGAATACCTGGTGACACTGTGGGGAAACCTGCACAATGAATACATCTAATTTGCAGCCACAGGAGGGGAGACAGGATCACCCTTAGGAAGAATCACAGTGGCGCTCAAAGGAGGAAACAAAAGCACGCTCTCAAGAAGGGACTTTATGTGCAATAAAATGGGGAAATGCAGGCACTTTCAGAGGAGGAAATACGGGTGCCTTTTCAGGTGGGAATTGGTGTGCACTTAAAGGAGGAACTGCAAGGGTACTGAAGCAGAATCCCAAGTACCCTCCTAGGACGAAAGAGGTTTACACACTCTTAGGAGGAAATTAATTTGTGCTTACAGGTGGAAAAAAACAAGCACCCTTGCCAGATTAAACAGGCTTCAGGAGGAAATGCAAACACTCACACCAAGAAATCAAGCCAAACATACAGGAGAAAATAAAGGCATACGTTCAAGAGGGCACACACATGCACTCACTGGATGAAGAAACACTCACAGGAGAAAACACAGGTGCACTCTCAGGGCAAACACCAGTGCATTCACACAAGGAAACAGACAATATTCACAGGAGGCAATGGCAGTTCATTTACAAGGAAAGACAGGTGAGCTAACGAAAAAAGACGAGTAACTGTTAATAAACGGGCATGCTTGCAGGAATGAGAAGCCTACTCGCAACAATAAAATATGCATTTTGCGATTTCTGCTCAGCCCTGGCCATACTAAATAATTACAGGCCAGACCAGAGTCATACCACTGGCTAAAAACCTCGCTTCTTGACTGCATCATTAACTTTAATAATTCGGTCACATGACCACTTGACATAAACTAATACTCCTAGAAACACAGGTTGGGTTGTGCTATAATGAGCAGTATGGTAATATCCCATTGCTTCACAGGGACGTTACATTCATCCCCAATATACAATGAATTCAACACAGCGATAACACCCACAGAAACATTGACATTACTTATACCATAGAGTCTCTGAATCTGCTAGATGGAGCAGGGTTACTTTTTGGATGGTACCTAGTCCGACCATCACTCTTATCTGGTTGTCTCGTGGCCTGAACGGTGGGGTCATCCCCAGAAGTATGTCCTCTCTTTGGTCTCCGGGATCAACACTTCCACTCAGAGATGCATTAAAGGCTGGGAACTTGGGACACAATTTGGAAAGTCCACCTCACTCTGAATCCTGGGAATGCCCAAGGACAGCACTCTGTTTCCTCCCTGGTCGTTCTAAAACACTTACAAAATGAGACGTTTAGGTAAGCTCTTCATCCCACGTCCTGGCTGTTATTATGGTACCTCATTGGCGAACTACTCATGAGGGATCCAATCTAAAAGGGAGTCTGAACTTACTCCCAGGACATTGATGGAGCAAGGTAAATGAAATAATTTTGAAACCCCCTTAAATAACAATAATACATTAATGTTACTAATTGTTTGATGAACTTAACCAACATATGCATTTTTTGATAAACATTTACATAAATGGTAATCACCCTATTTGTGCAAAAATCTAATTTATTTACCATTGTGAAGTATTCTAATATTAAGAACGTGATTTGCGTACTAATCAGAGTAAGATCGCATGATTTATGCTATGTAGAAAAATTGTGTTGTGGCAAAAGTATGCAGATGGTAAGCAAATTTGGCTTTAAATGTCGCTTTTGCTAGGTAACACCTAACACGGGTTCTTAGAATGACGGGTGGTAAACAGAAAGGCTTATTTTCTCTATTTTAATTATGATTGTGTTTGTTTTATGATAGTTCGTTCGGGCCTATTAGGCCAGGTTGCGAAAATGGCTGCCGAGGCAGATGAGGTCATGCGCAGAAACAAAGATGGCCTCTAAGCGGAAGAAAGCAATGGAGCTAAACCACGTGGGTGCAGCTCGAGCCCCGACTGAGAGATGTCAAGGTCGTGACGACCTAACATGAGGAGAGTGCCAAGAAAGACTCAGCACGTATCTGTGAGAATCGAATAAAAACAAGTATGAAGTAACAATGGACTGACCAAATTGTGACCATCAAAAAGTAACATTACGGACTGTCAATTGGGACTGCATTTACCCAAAGGTCATGAGAAAAGTATAATCCTTAAACTATTCCAAAACCAGTTTGAACAAGGAGGGCAATGAGGTGATTCTTGCCACCCCTCCAATGGACCAATTAGCGTGATTCTCGCCCCCAAAGATTGCAACTTTTTGTTTAGTAAGCTAGTAGTAGGGTATAAGAGGACCCACTTTAAGTAGGAGGAGCGCTATTCCTGCATATTTTTTAACACTGAGCGTTGATGCTGATGAAGCTGCTGCCATTTTCTATAGGCCGCTTTTCATTGGAGAATTATTCTTCTGAACTTTAAAACTTGACTGGGAAAGGAACGAGACCGATGCGGGAAACCTGTATGGGAGGTCCGTCGAGGAGGCCTTTAGCGGGACAGTCAGTCAGTTTTGGGAGTTCCATGCTGTGATCTACAATTTATCTGCTTTGGTGAACCTTTTTCAATCAGCACCAAAAAGGGGTATGCATAAATTTCTTTATAAAATGTATTTCCTATATGCTATTGAAATGTATTAAAATGGTTAATAAACTTTGAATCTCACTCATGCACTTAAGAAAATAGATAAAAATGTATTCTAACTAAAACAATGAGTCTGTGGTTTTTCAGCTCAATAAAAAGTGTAATAATTTACAGGTTTAAATTGTGATTGAGCTGGTCTTAATCACCATCAACTTATTCAACTAGTTGGTCCATCGACCAAAGAGCGGAGTATCTTGATGTTTTTAGAGTCGACAGGATTGAAACTGAAGAGATAAAATGCTAAAGGTGATAATCTGTCAAATCTAATAAGGTATTCCGTTCCTCCAGCAACTCGTTCTTCTCCTTTGCGAAGATAGGTGAGATCCAGGGAACGACTGAGTGTGTGATATGCGGTGTTATGGGCCCCACCGTTATATGGTATAGTGAATGAGAGCGTTTTCACCTGGATGTCATATCGGGAAGAGAAGAATTTATATTAGCCGCGCTGGATCAGATTTCTTGGTAGCAGAGTTATGGTTACTATAGATTAGTTTGGTGATTATTGATTATTGATCATTTATGTCTAACACTTCGTGTCGAATTGTATTATGTTATATGTAAGTTGAAATTTTGAAGCTTCCGGGAAGTAGGAAGTGGACACGTGTGGCAAGAGAAGTCACATGGAATTGTGCATTGCCTGACTTTTCAAAATTGGTGATAACACAGGATTGTGTTATGATAGGGACATTTCACGTATAAACGCGTATGAGTGAAATAGCAACCGGTTTTCTTGTGAAACTCTGGCCTTAATTCTCAGGAGCAGTATAGTCTCCACATGTGTTTTATCCCTAGAGAAACGGGTTTACCCATTGCTTGAAAGAAGGGTAAGGTAGAGGGAAGTGCTACACTTATCGAACGAAACAGTATTCTTGCAAGATAGAGTAAGCTATCTCTTTTGTTTAGCGAAAACAGGCAATGGAAATGTGTTTTATGTCGTAACTAATAAAATACAGTCAAGAAAAAGTTGCCGATAATTTTTGTAAAGGAGGGGTCAGGAGTAGAACTGACGTTTACTAAAACCGCGCTGGTATTGGCCAGTGGTGGGAAAACGAAGAGCTTTCTGATTGGTGTGTTGGTGTGAAGACGCGCTGGTATTGGCCAGTTGAGAGCGACTTAGAAGCTTACGGATTGGTGCGTTGGTGTGAAGACGCGCTGGGATAGGTCCGAATAGCACATAGTAAACCGAACAGAGTTGTGAGTTTGTCGAAAAGGGAGAATCGTGCAATATGGCTTATTATGAGTATTGTAGAGAGAAACCGTCATGGATGGCGAAAATTAAGAACTTTTTCAAGAAGGACAAAAAGGTAGTGACTAGGGAAGGACAAGTAATTCCTCCGCCGAAAACGCCAGCTTCTCACATGATGTTGAAATATGGTTATCATACTTGCATTTGGTTGGAGAATTGGACAAAATATACTCAGAATGATGGAGTATTGGCATTTCCAGAAAATGGTTAATTTAGCACAGCAGTACTTCGGTATTTGAGAGAGAAAATGATGAAACTTGAGCCAAGACCTAGGCCGACGCAGTTTGAAGCGTTAGGTGAATGGGAAGACGAGATGTATGAAAGAGAGAGACACAGAGGTGCAAAGAATTATAGTTTAGTTCAAGGAAGAGTTTGGGGAGTGAATTATGAAGATAGGATGAGACGTTGGAGATATGCTAATATGACGGATGGTTTGTTTCCGGCTCTAACAGCTAAAGAAATTACAGGGAGAAAGTGTACAGAGAAAAAGAAGCATGTAGCAACAGAAAGATATGGGTTTGGAGGTAGTGAAACAGAAGATGAATTGCTGGAAGATATTTTAAACAGAAAACCACCTCCATATCAACAGAATTCTGCGGTGGTGACGCCAAATGCACCGCCAATGGAAACTGGGAGGAATCAAAGCCCTGAACAAAGTTATGAAAGAAATAGGTTAAATGAAAAATCAGAGACTCCACAGAATGAAAAGACTGATAGTGGTAATACCGCTGAATTAGCAAGAACCACGAGAGAATTGACTGAGAAAATAAGGGAAATAACTATGAATATGGAAGCCGTGACTGTGCCAGTGACAATAGGACCAGTAATACCTGTATTTGAAAACCAAAGAATAGATGAGCATTCCTTGACCATCCCAATGAACTCGAATATGCAAAGAATGAGAGAAGGGATAAGTACAGAAACAAGACAGACAAGAGATTTGGTTAACTCATATAGATCGAGTCCACCAACTAACTTGACAGTAAATGACAGTGAGATAAGAAGGATTCCTATGGGAACTGAGTCAGCAACTGAGACCCCAGAGCGAAGCACAAATTGGATAGAAATAAATAGTACCCCTGTAGGTCCGACTCCGGAAGAATTAAATGAATGGATGAGGAATTTGCAGAAGAAAGATGCAGAACCACAACCGTTGTATGTAATCAGATTAAAGATAGACATGGAGGAATTGATTTTAGGGACTATTGGTACAGAAAAATTGAAATCATATCAGGACGAAGAGGTCATGTTCTTATATAAAAGCATTACATGAAGAGCTAGAAATTTGCATGAAAAGTTGGAAGAGACAGCGAGTGAACTAGGAGTAGAATTTGGAAAAATCAGAAGTTTGCAGAAACCGTATAGAGTAGACTTTTGTGAGAAGGACATAGAAAATCTGAACACATCAGGACGATTAACACAGATAAAAGAACTGATTGGGTTATTGAGAAAATGGGGTGATGTGGACAGATGGAGGAGCAGGTGGATGAAGAGAAAAGAGGGAATGACCGACAAAGCAACTTTGGCTTTTGCGGTGAAAGAAAAGGAACCAATAGTAATGGAATGTCCAATGAGAGAAACACCAGGAGGAAGCTATGTGCATGTCCCATGGTCTAGACAAGATATATTGTCATTTACGAATGATTTTCCAAAATTGAGAGAGAAACCTGTTGAATGGTATAGACAAGTGGAAAGATTTGTAAAAGTTTCGAAGGTGTTGTGGGTAGATTTAGATGGATTGTTTGATATTGTAGTACCAGCAGATCTATGGACAGAATGTAAGATTACGATTGATTGGCCAACAGAAGAATATCCTAGAGATGCAAAAACTGGAGCGCCAGGTCCAGAAGTGATGAGAAAGTATGACCAGGTTATCACGTTTTTGAAAAATAAAATGCCACCAAAAGAAACAGATTGGGTGAAGATTGATAGAACAACCCAGGAGAGTAAGGAATCTGTACATGCCTACTATGAAAGACTACTTTTGGTCTTCAAACAGTATAGTGGTTATGAGACTTTGAGTGAAAAGGACATGAGTCATTTTGTATATAGATTTGTCTATGGATTGAAACCAGAGATAAGTGAAATGATTAAGCAACACATGTTGTGTTGGCAAAATAGTACTGTAGACGAAGTATTAAGGTATGCTAAATACTGTAGTGATGACATTGAGTCTAGACAACGTAAATGAAAGGAAAAGGCGATGTGGGCACAAGTAAAAGTTGCAGAAAAACAAGAAGCTCAAATGAATAATCAGACCGGTGAGGCAGGACAGACTAAATCCAAACCGAATATAGGTAAAGGTCAAATGAGTATAGAAGAGGCCAAAAAGAAATGGCCGTGTCATAATTGCGGAAAATTAGGGCGTTGGAGAAACAAGTGTAAATTTCCTCCAAAGGCTAATATGGAAAATCAATCATTGAATCCACAGGTGCAGAATGAGGTGAGTTACCAACAGCTGCAGCAACCGCAGGTAGTTACTCAACAGAGTCAGGTGCCACAACCACCTCTTCCCAAGAGTGTAAACCCCCAGAGATACAGTGCAGAAACAGGATTCTACGGAGGAGAGCAGGTAACACAATTGCCGCGCGCAGCTGCAATATCGCAGTATTGGTTACGGCAGGATGGAGATGAATCGGATGAAAGTTCATGACGGTGCCTAAGAGAGGAGGAAGAGTGCGTGTTTGGCGCAACTCTAGAGGTAGATCAGTCAGGTCCATTTGTGGATGGAGAGGTGAATGGTATAAATGTTACATTCCTTGTGGACACTGGAGCTACCCGTTCTACTGTTAGATCAGTAGAAATTCCAAACCTTCCTCTCTCTGGAGAATATATCCAAGTTGTGGGTGTTTCAAACCAGCAGATTAAAGCACCTCTTACCAAACCAGTAGGGGTGAAAGTTGGACCATTCAGTGAAATGCATCGATTTGTGGTGTGTGATTGCAGTCCTGTAAACTTGCTAGGACGCGATCTGCTTTGTAAAATGAACTGGACCATCTATTGTACCCCGGATGGTATTGCATTTCAGACACCAGATGAAGATGTTCTGTATAAAATGACAATGGCAGAACTAGAACAAGGAGTAAATGATATGTTTCCTGTGTTTGATGTAGAGAAAATCCCAATTGAATTAAAAGAGACCGTCAGATCTGATGTCTGGGATTTTACAGGCGAAGACATTGGGTTAATGAGAGGAGTAGACCCTGTAAAAATTACAGTAAGAGAAGGAACAAATTTCCCAAACACTCCACAGTACAAATTAACGCAAGAAATTATTGAAGGAATAACACCCGTAGTTAACAAAATGATTGAACAGGGAATTTTGAAAGAAATAATGAGTAGCCCATGTAATTCACCTATAATGGGTTTGAAAAAGCCGAATGGAACATATAGGATAGTCCAAGACCTGAGAAAAATAAATAAAATTGTTATTCCTTGTTGTCCAATTGTGCCAAACCCCGCTGTGATGCTGTATCAGATTCCACATGATGCAGAATGGTACACAATTATTGATTTGTGCCATGCATTCTTCTCTATTCCATTACATCCAGATAGCCAGCCATTATTTGCGTTCCGGTTCGGAGAGCGTATTTTGGCATGGTGCCGAATTCCTCAAGGGTATACAGAAAGTCCCTCAATCTTTAATCAGATCCTAAAGAAATCATTGGAAAATTTAAAAATGCCTGAAAAATCTGTAATGGTCCAATATATTGATGACCTGTTAGTGGCATCAAGGACCAAAGAAGCGTGTGTTACCGACACAATTGCTTTATTGAATCACTTGGCAGAAGGAGGGCACAAAGTGTCTCCGTCAAAATTGCAATTTTGTCAACAGGAAGTACAATACCTAGGTCATAAGATTGAAAAAGGGATGCGAAAAGTAACAACAGAAAGAATAAAGATTATTCGAGGAATGAGAGCTCCAATGACACAGAGAGAGTGAGAATGTTCCTTGGAATGGTTGGATATTGTCGACAGTGGATAAGTGGATTCTCATTGATTGCAAAACCTTTACAGCGATTGACAAAAAGAGATGTTAAAGATCCATTTGAATTGAATGAGGAAGAAATGAAAGCTTTTAAAGAACTAAAAACGAAGTTGTGTGAAGCACCGGCATTGGGAATGCCTGATTATGAAAAAGAATTTGAGCTGTATTGTAGTGAGAGAGATGGATGTGCATTTTCAGTTCTAGTGCAAAGGCATGGAAAAATGAAAAGACCGATTGCGTATTTTTCAGCTGTTTTAGACCCAGTAGCAAAGGCGTTGCCTGGTTGTCTGAAAGCAGTAGCTGCTACTTGTGTGAGTCTGGAACAGAGTGAAGGCATAGTAATGGGATATCCACTGAGAGTATATGTTCCACATTCTGTTGAAATTCTTCTGACCAGAACCAAAACCCAATTCATGACACATAGTCGGCTGACTAGGTATGAAAAGGTGATTTTGAGTGCAGACAATGTAACCATTGATAGATGCACAAGTGTGAATCCTTCAACTTCACTGCCAGACGAAGAAAATGTAGGAGTTAAGGATGAAGTAGATCATAAATGTCTGGATGTACTTGAGTTTTGTACAAAGCCTCGTCCAGACATTAAAGATGAGCCTTTGAAAGAATCAGACTATGTGATGTTTGTGGATGGATCGTGTCTGAGGACGAGTGAAGAAGTTTTAAGTGCTGCCTATGCTGTATGTACAGTAGCTGCCATAATGGAAGCGTCCTGTTTGAGAGGGATACGTTCAGCCCAAGTAGCTGAATTGATTGCTCTGATACAGGCGTGCAAACTGGGAAAGAATGTCCGAATTACGGTGATCACGGATAGCCAGTATGGCTTTGGAGTGGTCCACGATTTTGGACAGATCTGGTCCCAGAGAGGTTTCTTGACGTCTGCAGGAACTCCAATTAGGAATGGTGAGTTTGTGAAGAAATTGCTTGAGGCGATACAGCTGCCTAAACAGATTGCAGTGGTAAAGTGTGCCGCGCACAAAAATGGGGCAGACTATATTGCAGTTGGCAACAAGTATGCGGACGAAATAGCCCAATACTGTGCCAGAAATATGGTCTCGTTAAACAGAAGGAGAGAGAGAGAAAATGTTTCATGTCCATTGACGTTTACCAACATTGTCGAAACATGGGATGAGGTAAGGCAATTACAGGAAGAAGCAAACGAAGAGGAAAAAGATGGTTGGATAAAAGCAGGTTGCAGGAAAAGAGAAGAAGATGACGTTTGGGTTTATAGAGATGAAAGACCAGTTATGCCTGATAGCATGATTTCTAACATGGCACGGATGTACCATGGACAAGCTCATATTGGTAGGGATGCCATGATTAGGCTTTTCAGACAGACTTGGTACAACCCAAAATTCAGAGCTATAGCTGAAAGTCTCTGTCAAAGATGTCTTACATGCCAACAGATAAATCCAGGAAGGAAGACAGTAGTGAGTCTAGGAACAATAGGACGTGAAGGAGGTCCTTTTACTAGAATGCAATTAGATTTCATCGAAATGCCTCCAAGCAATAGACTGAAGTATGTTCTTGTGGTCGTTTGTTTGTTTTCTCGTTGGGTGGAAGCCTATCCGACAAGAAGGAATGATGGAGTTACTGTAGCTAAACTCCTACTGAGAGAATTCATTCCGAGATATGGTTTTCCAGTAACGATTGAAACAGATAGAGGAACACATTTCCAAAATGAACTGATCCAACTGATATGTGAAGCTCTTGACATACAACAGAAATTGCACTGTGCTTACAGACCAGAGGCTTCTGGAGTGGTAGAACAGGTGAATGGAACAATAAAGAATAGGTTAGGGAAAATGTGTCAAGCCACAGGACTCAAATGGCCTGATGCCCTACCATTGGTACTGATGACTATCAGAAGCATACCTGACAGGAAAACAGGTCTAAGTCCTCATGAGATAATCATGGGACGAGCAATGAGACAAGCACATGTACCTGTCAACAAACTGCTGACTATAACTGATGATCTCGTATTGGACTATTGCAAAGTGATTGGCTGATGTGGTACATTCTGTGTTTCATCAGGTTGGACCGGATGCGACCACTCTTGAAAGAAAACCAGCTCATGATTTGAATCCAGGAGACTGGGTCCGCATAAAAGTCCACAGAAGAAGAAACTGTTTGGTTCCTCGCTGGGATAAACCACGTCAAGTGATCTTGGTGACAACAACTGCTGTCAAATGTGCAGGAGTGAAAAACTGGGTGCATGCCAGTCACACTATCAGAGTTCCAGATCCTGAAGCTCGACCTGTAAGTCGACATCTGGAGATATCTGATACCAGCTCAGCATCTGAAGCAGAACACGAGACAAGCAGAGTTCCAGATCTTGAAGCTCGACCTGAAAGTCGACATCTGGAAGAACAAAGTACAAGTTTTACAACTGAAGAAGAACCTGAACCAATTGAAGATCCAGATTTTGAAGCTCGACCTGTAAGTCGACATCTGGAAATATCAGATACCAGTTCAGCATCAGAAACAGACCAACCTGAATTTGATGAAAGACAAAAGAGAAAATTACACACTGACCTTATAAGCGAAGAAACTGAACCAAGAGACAGTGATAATGAACAACCAAGTACAAGTTATGGAAAAATTCCTCCAGAAATAGTCGAACTAACTGAGGGAGGTTTAGATACAGATAGAGAGATAGAAGAAGAAGCAGAAGAAACTCGAGGAGTAATAGGGACAGATCAACAATTTGAAGAAACACAGGGAAATTTAGATTCAGACAGAAAGATTATTATAAATCCGGAAGACAATCGAGGAGGGATAGAATCATACGTCCCAACAGAAGAAATACAAGAAGGTTCAGATTCAGAAAAAGAAACAGAGATCATAAAGTTCAAAGTTAGAGGAAGTGAAGTACGATCTGAAACAGAATCAGAAGAAAGTGAAGAAGAAAGAAAGCAGAGACTAGGACCAAGAAAGAGGACTTGGAGAACTGAACGAGAGGAAAAGGAAAGTGAACCAAAAAGGCCAAGAAAAGGAGACAATTGGCCCCACGAAGTCAAAAGACTGAGATATAAGATAATAAATTTGAACAGAGATGATGCGGAACAAGTAAATGAGATAACAAGTCAAAAAGGACAAGGAAAACAATTGCAGAAAGCAAAAAGAGTGAAAAGACCAAATCTGAAATATAAGTCACCTGAGTGGCTATACATCGCTTTGACTGACATTAAAGAAGAGGATAACACTCACGAGAGCCCAGACGAAAGCTGTAAACAAATGGGTGAAAGTGAAGTGCAACAAACCTGAGAAGATAAAGAAAGAAACCGGACTAGACACAAAACCTGAACGAGACAAGAAAGAGTTCTGAAAGGAGCTGAAGAAAGACCAAACGTGACACAGGAAAAAGGGTAGAGTGGCTGAGAAGTCATTCTGAGGTGTGGTGACACATTTTCTGTATAGATATTTAAATAGCTAGGTAATAGTACAAAATGGTAGATACTGAGAATAGAAAATCTAGATGTGATTTCTTACGTAGATGGTGTAGAATGTGTTTTTATTGTACCGGATTAATAATGTTTATTTGTCTTATTTTAGCAATAACAATTCCATTGAGGTTAGCTGTAGAAGAAACATCTGTAATGGAGAATAACACGAAAAAGGATAAAGAAGCTAGAAAACAAAACACTGCAGCATTAATAGATAGTACTGATTTACATAAGGATAAGTCTATAACTGATTTCTCTAAGAATGTCTTCACGAAACTATTATATGAGTATGTAGAGACAATGGATGTAAGGGATTGTTATGTTTGTATGCAATTACCTGCGTCTGTCACAGAGGGTGTGACCTATCATCACCTTCCTTTGACATATGGAATAACATGTAGTGTTTTAGCCAGTTTATTTTATAAAACAGGTAGATTAGAATATTATTACACTGACATAAACTCTGTGTTTGCGAAAGTTCCTATAATTCCTGAACTAAATAAGGTGAAAGAAGCAAAAGTGTTTGGTGAATTTTTCTTAGAAAATAAAGATTTAACATTAGAGTATGTAATTAGACACAATCTTACCTGTGAATTAAAGAAAGAAGAAAAGGTTTTCTTGGAGATGGTAGAGAACAGAAGAATTAAGTTTCAAAGAAAGATAGTAGAAGAAAAGATAAAAACACCACTTTGGGCGTTTGAAGAGAAAAGTCATGATAAAGGAGAGACAAATGCAGCTATGACTTTGGATTGGCCTCAACAGGGAAAGTTGTGTATCAGTAGAAATAAGACCAGGTATGACAATTATTTCGTAGGTTCCAGTGAATGCCGAGATACATATAAAATTTTAGGAGGATGGGGATTTAAAGGGGGAAAAGATCCAATATTTCCAGGGATCTATTATATATGTGGAAACAGAGCTTATTATAGGTTGCCGGACCACTGGTATGGGTCATGTTATTTAGGTCTGGTCTTTCCAAAGATTTTTCCTGTGGAGAGAGGAGAAAAAGAAATACATGAAATAGGTAAAACATTAACACGTAGAAGGAGGGAAAGTTTTTCAGAAATAGTAGGTGACATTTTTGGAGCAATGATACCAGCAGTGGGTATATCTTTGAATGCATTTAAGATTCGGAAACTGTCCACAGTAGTAGATCGTTTATCAACGGATACTGCTGGAGGGTTCTTGATGGTAAATACCGAAATGGTTGCCATGAGAGCTATGGTGATGCAAAATCGATTTGCCCTTGACATTCTTTTGGCAAAAGAGGGTGGAGTCTGTGGAAGTCTGTGGAATGTTGAAAGTCCAACATTGTTGCACTTACATTCCTGACAAAGTGAAAATATACAGAAGTATATAAAGAATATTACTGATTTGCACAAAGAAATTGCTCCACTGGAGGTTGAAGGTGTCTGGGAGAAACTTGGTAAGAGTTTTTTCTCAATACAAAAATGGTTCACAGAAATAGGTGGCTCACTTATTGGGAAAATACTAATATCAGTGGCAGTGGTAATAATGGTAATGTTGTCAGCAAAATTAGCATATGTATGCATTAAGAAGAGAAAAACACAAAGTAGAATAAAAAGAGAAAATGAGAAAAATAAAGAAAGAGAACGAGAAATGGGAGAAATAGAATTAGAGGAACTAAAAGAAAACATGTATAAAAGATCAAAAAGACAAGATGAGGAAGACACTGTTGTGTGAACTAACGAAAAGGCAAATGGACAAGAAACATTCATCTAATAAATTGTGTTACATGGTTTGTGTGGTGATATTAAAAATCACCAAAGGGGGGAGTTGATGGAGCAAGGTAAATGAAATAATTTTGAAACCCCCTTAAATAACAATAATACATTAATGTTACTAATTGTTTGATGAACTTAACCAACATATGCATTTTTGATAAACATTTACATAAATGGTAATCGCCCTATTTGTGCAAAAATCTAATTTATTTACCATTGTGAAGTATTCTAATATTAAGAACGTGATTTGCGTACTAATCAGAGTAAGATCGCATGATTTATGCTATGTAGAAAAATTGTGTTGTGGCAAAAGTATGCAGATGGTAAGTAAATTTGGCTTTAAATGTCGCTTTTGCTATGTAACACCTAACACGGGTTCTTAGAATGACGGGTGGTAAACAGAAAGGCTTATTTTCTCTATTTTAATTATGATTGTGTTTGTTTTATGATAGTTCGTTCGGGCCTATTAGGCCAGGTTGCGAAAATGGCTGCCGAGGCAGATGAGGTCATGCGCAGAAACAAAGATGGCCTCTAAGCGGAAGAAAGCAATGGAGCTAAACCACGTGGGTGCAGCTCGAGCCCCGACTGAGAGATGTCAAGGTCGTGACGACCTAACATGAGGAGAGTGCCAAGAAAGACTCAGCACGTATTCGTGAGAATCGAATAAAAACAAGTATGAAGTAACAATGGACTGACCAAATTGTGACCATCAAAAAGTAACATTACGGACTGTCAATTGGGACTGCATTTACCCAAAGGTCATGAGAAAAGTATAATCCTTAAACTATTCCAAAACCAGTTTGAACAAGGAGGGCAATGAGGTGATTCTTGCCACCCCTCCAATGGACCAATTAGCGTGATTCTCGCCCCCAAAGATTGCAACTTTTTGTTTAGTAAGCTAGTAGTAGGGTATAAGAGGACCCACTTTAAGTAGGAGGAGCGCTATTCCTGCATATTTTTGAACACTGAGCGTTGATGCTGATGAAGCTGCTGCCATTTTCTATAGGCCGCTTTTCTTTGGAGAATTATTCTTCTGAACTTTAAAACTTGACTGGGAAAGGAACGAGACCGATGCGGGAAACCTGTATGGGAGGTCCGTCGAGGAGGCCTTTAGCGGGACAGTCAGTCAGTTTTGGGAGTTCCATGCTGTGATCTACAATTTATCTGCTTTGGTGAACCTTTTTCAATCAGCACCAAAAAGGGGTATGCATACATTTCTTTATAAAATGTATTTCCTATATGCTATTGAAATGTATTAAAATGGTTAATAAACTTTGAATCTCACTCATGCACTTAAGAAAATAGATAAAAATGTATTCTAAATAAAACAATGAGTCTGTGGTTTTTCAGCTCATTAAAAAGTGTAATAATTTACAGGTTTAAATTGTGATTGAGCTGGTCTTAATCACCATCAACTTATTCAACTAGTTGGTCCATCGACCAAAGAGCGGAGTATCTTGATGTTTTTAGAGTCGACAGGATTGAAACTGAAGAGATAAAATGCTAAAGGTGATAATCTGTCAAATCTAATAAGGTATTCCGTTCCTCCAGCAAATCGTTCTTCTCCTTTACGAAGTTAGATGAGATCCAGGGAACGAGTGAGTGTGTGATATGCGGTGTTATGGGCCCCACCGTCATATGGTATAGTGAATGAGAGCGTTTTCACCTAGATGTCATATCGGGAGGAGAAGAATTTATATTAGCCGCGCTGGATCAACATCAATCTTAAATCAGTACTAGTCCTTCAGATTCTATGGTTGACTCACAAGCTCAAAATTGGGTGCTGGCTTATTCATCACATTTCCAAAGCAGCTGCTGTACACTGTCGCCATCGATAGTGGCCAGCGTCCACAAAGAGTGGTGGGGTATCGCTTCAATGAACCCTCCACATGCATATGCATTCTGGCGCCTTGCCTGGGGTGGCATGCAGAGTTTAACGATATTTCCTGAGAAATTTATGAATGGTGCACTCTAATGTTTGGAAGTAATGTGAATTACCTTTTTCAAGTGCACATGACTCTTTCTCCGCTGGCCTGGGGCCACCTCGGGGTCACTTTTTGTGGGCTATATTCCACTACTTAAGCTATCCCACCAGCTCCTGACCATGAAATGGAGGCCCATTGTCTGTCCTCAGGTGAAACGCTGCGCTGCCATGATTTTCTCCAAACTTTGACAGCACAGCTCATGGCTTACGAAGATATCCGTTCAACCTCAGGGTACTTGGAATAGTCGTCGATGGCGACCATGTGACGCCCATCCGTCAGACTGCCAAAATCAAGGCTTTCAGACACCCATGGTTGTTGCGCAGCTCTCTCTGTGATGACTGGTTACGGTGAGTCAGGGTTCTCAGCCGCTTGGTACCACACACACGTTCATACTGTCATCGCCACCTGTTAATTTAACTGAGGAGCCACATTTTGCTCCATGTCCGGCTTTTTGTCTGTTCCACTCCTTGGTGATGCACATGAGCCAACTGATTTACTAGGAACATCAGGCTACTGGGGATGATGAGGCGATAGTTCTAGAGAAGACAGCCCCTGGATCTGCAGCCAGCTCATGCCTGAAATGCTAAAGGGACTCCAGAATCTTCTGTGCTTCTGGCGTCCTGTGTGACCAATGAGATTTTAGAGCACCCCCCCCCCACCTGCCCTGACTCAGTGGCTTGCATGGGAGCTACAGGCAGTTGTCATCTCAGGTAGCCTCTCAGATGGTGTCCAACAACAGAGGCAGTGGCCGGGACCATTCGGTCACATACCGTACATAGTCCTCTGTTTCCTGGGCAGTCAATTCCTCCTGAGGTGTTGCAGCTTGGGGGTGTGGTGTCAGAAAGTCAGACGGATTTTAAGAGCTGGGTTTGTATTCTACCCAGAACGAATATTACCGCAGCTGAATTATTTACTTTTCAATATACTGAGGGGGCTTGGAGGATAATATTTGAAACAGGGGAATCAGGGGCTTATGATCAGTATTGACCACAAACTGGGTGTCCGTACACATACAGTTGAAAATGGCGACACCCCGATGAATTTCTATGGCTTCTTTCTGTATTTAGACTTAGTCCTTCTCAGTGGGGGTGACAGCTCGGCTGGTGTAGGCCACAGAATCTACACCCCACACATTCAGTATTGGGACAACACGACATCTAGCCCCGTAGGGCTAGCATCTACTGACTGGTCTATTTCGGCCCAGCAAAGGCCACCGACCTGAGTAGTGTCGGCCGATAAACTTCCTTGGTGTTCTGGGACGCATTTTCCGGTTCTGTGCCCCATACTCATGGGACTGACAACTTAGTGAGTTCTCTCAGCGGCAAGGTGAGGTTTGCTAAGTCTTTTATGGAATGCCCACAATAAATTACCCATCCCAAGAAAACTCTAGACTTCTGATGCTAGACGCTAGATGGGAGTGGTTCTGGGGTGGTTGGTGGTTCTTCATTGATAACTCTTACTTTTGCCATGTCGGGTCGAGTGGGGTGGGGGGGCGGGGCGCACCATCCGAAGAAAACTGGTACCGAAAGAAGCTGATCTTTGTTTTCATGAGCTCACATTTATCCTTCTAGAGGGTGAGGCCACACTCTGAGTGTCTTGAACACCCTATGCAGTTGGTTATGGTGTTCTTCCACCGAGGAGGAGTACACAAGGATATTGTTACTCACATTAATGGCACCGGGCAGCCCTAACAGTACTTCTTGGATGACATTCTGAAACACCTCCGCTGCTCTGGACATACCGAAATCTAGCCTCTTGTACCTACACAAGTGTGTAGGGAACGTCGTACTGTAGTGTGATTTGAGGTCTAGCATAATCTAATGGTACCCTAATTTCAGATTCATTTTCAAGAACCATCCTGCCCCACTGAGTTCATAGACAATGTCATCAACAGTGATGGGGAGGTGTCTCTCTCTTTTGATCACCATGTTTGGGAGGCGCCTATCAATGCATAACCTCATTTCTCCTGGTTGTTTGGGCTTTCAAGTGATCACAATGAGTGAACCCCAGGTAGTTAAGCCAGTCACCTTCTCAATATCTGCATCTTCAAGCTTCTTGAGCTCTGTCTCCACCATGGGAATGCCAATGTCCAGTGCTTCAACACCATAGGTTGTACTGGTTGATTGATGTGAAGGGTAACCGTCTTGCCCCTCAGGCACCCTGTACCATTCAAAATGTCCTGGAAAGTATCAAGGATGCCATCTAGCTTCGTGTCTTGTACCCACAAAGCAAACTGCACTAGTCCAAGCATTTCAGCAGTTTGGCAACTTAGGAGCATGCCGGTGTCCCCTGCTGTGAAGTATACTTTGGTCAACATGGTAGTGCGATCATGCAAGATATCTGTGGTGAATATGCCAGCTTTTTGCAGTGGACGTGACTATTACTAGGCATACACCTTCACTTTTGCTGTCTGAAGGACAGGCCTTGTATGGGTCTCGTATATCTCCCTCGACCTATTAATCGAGGCTCATGTGTCTATGATTGCTGTTAATGGCTTATACCCCACTATCGCCTGACATTTCAGTGGTGAAAGAGGTTTGGTGTGCACGCAGCCTACTGTAAATACTGTGTGAACTGTTCCTTTGGCCGTATCCTCGTTCATGTCACTCTCATTGACGCCTGAGGCTTCAGAAACAACATTGACGGCAGGTGCAGCAAGGGATTTGCCATTTCGCATAGAGTCACAAACCCTTGCAAAATGATTCAGCTTGCCGCCTACTTCTTTCCTTTGGCCAGGCACTCAATCTGCTGGCGTGTTGTGCCCCTGCAATAACAGCAGGGCTGTGGTGGAATTTGTCTGCTCTTGCTTTTGTCGCTTAGTTTGGCTTGTGTGATTTGATTCACCGGTTCCTTCTAAATTGGCTTACTCAATACAGCTTCTATGTGTGACACTCAGAGGTGTGACATCTCTTTCGAGCAGCCTAACGTCACTACGTCCTGCCGTGGTTTCCCCGGCTCTTAGAGTATGTGCTCCCTTAATTTGAACAATGCACACCCTTGCAGTATTTGAGCTCTTATCTCTTCCATTTCATTGGTGAATATGCATGTACCCGCCAGTTTTTAGCAGTGAATACAAGTTGTTGAGAGATTCATCAAGCTCTTATCTGTCTTGGCGGAAGATGAACCTTTCATACTCAGAATTTGCCATTGGCTCAACATACGTGTTGAGCGATGCAACTATTGTGGCATACGTAGGTGGGACCGCTTCTGTTGGGGTAGGAAATAGCATGCAGATGCCTGTTCCCACCAGATGTAGCAGTAATGTCCTCTTTCGTTCATCCTCCACTGCCAAAGCTGTGAAGTAGAGGTTTAACTGTTCCATACATAGCCTCTATTTAGACACTTATGCTGAGGTTGCCCTTTCAATGATGAACGCCTTGATTACAGGTATGCCGGCCACGGTTGTTGCAAACATTTCCAGGCGACGCCATCAGTGCAGTGAACATTCTTGCTTGGCATGCTTGTGGGTGCACTCATGACAGCTTGCAGCACAGGATGCTTTTCAACTTGCTCTCTGGGTGGTAGATCTTCCCTGAGGACACCACTATGGAGTCACAAGTCCCTTCTCCTTTTCAGAGGCAGTGCTGTTACAGTGTGACGGAGCAGCACATTGAAACAGTGGAACGCACATTGTCCCTTCACATGACTCGGTGGCACAGCAGTGGCACAGCAGTGGGTCCTTTAATATTTGTGGCTTTTTCCACTACAGAGTCACCAGCTGCCCAGCTAGTTGTGCCGCTTCTGACCTCTGCACAGGCTGCAGCAGCATCAGAGGTTCCCCAGGGTGTGGGTTGTTGCGTGGGGACCAATGCCCTGCATCCTGTGCCACTCTGCCAAGATGCGTGATAGTCTCACCTGCTGAGGTCTGCACTGTTGCTTCACAGAGACATTACAAACTGCATGTTCACTCTGAGAAGTTTCCTAGCACTAACAGTTTTTTTATAGCAACTCAATACACTGGTATTAGCCTCAAATGTATGAAACTTTGAGCGGACTTTCCGGATTTGAATTTGTGACTGTGGAACATCAGATCGATGGGTATGCTGAAATGTAAGATTAAGGAGTGGGTGCGAGGAGGCATTGATAGAGGCTCAGTGCAAAGGGTGGGCAACTGTGAGTGATGAGTGAAAGAAAGAAAATGAGACTAAGGTAGGGTGATGCACTCCATTGAATTTTTCTGGAAAATATATTCAGTGGCACAATGGATCACAGGTCACTGGACCCCCTCAGCCCCCTCATGGTGTGGGTTTTGTGGTCACAGAGATAACAAGGAGAAATAATAATAAATGCACCCTGTGACTGGTGATGTGATGCATTCCATGTTCCAAGTTCTGTAACCTTGGAGCGTGGAATGTAGAGAGTTGCTATATCTGATGTGTTCTAAAAGCGGCAGTTGCTGCCTGGAAGCTGGAGGGGGCTGTTGCCAATAAACCTACATCCTGAACTTCAAGGAGTTGTGTCGTCCGTACTTTCAATTCTCCACATATTTGGCGACGATTTGGCTACAGCCCAGGACCATAGCTTCTACCTACTCCTGGCCATCTCTACAGCATTGAAGGAACTACTGAACACTTAATTTACAGTATCACAGTACGGTAGGATTAGCATGCAAAACCGTGTCGCACTCCATAACACTACTTAGCGCAGCAAAGCTTTGCGATTGGTACTAGTACTTTCTTTAGCGCTATTTGGCATTTGCGGCATCTCTGAAACCGTTAATACTGTGGCCTTCCTTAGCTCAGTCTCACCGTTGCCCAACGTTCGATGCAGAGCCAGCGCGAAAAATCTCCAGCTTCCACACAGTAAAGCCCACGTCACAGGTCACTCAGCGTTCCTTGTCCATGTGAGTGTGGCTGTGCGGCGCAGACGCACGTTTACGTAAGTCTACCATCTTGGATCAGGATTACAGTCTCAGGGCGATCACCACCGGCGTGCACGTACGGTCATAGACCCTGATCAGAAAGAAAACACTATCTGCATGGTTAAGTATCAACATTGTGATGCGCACACACTTATACAGCGTGTCACAAATAAGGGAGTGCTATGTCTAAATTTAGTTTGTGATGACAACATGCTATCTTTCAACTGTGATATGCACACATTTCATACTATGCTGTGATATGCACATACATTTATACAGCGTATCACATGTAAGGTTGTGCATTGCCTATGTTCCGACTGTGATACGCACACACATTTATTACAACATTGTGTTAATTACAACAATTTTGGCGAACAGAGTTCATCGGTTTGAGTTTGACTTGTAAGTCTTATTTGTCGCATGTGTGCTTTGTCGCACAAAAAAAAACTAACGAGACAGTACTCTTTTAAATTTTGACGCTGTTTTATCCCCCTCTATGTTTATCAAAATAAGCGCTTTCAAACAACTGTGCAAATTTATTTTTTCTATCTAGGATCTATGACAGTACATTTAGGATGAATTTGTTTCAAATGTGATACAGTTATATACTTGGTAATCGGGGTTATCTTTTGCTTTTACGTGCTACTATGAGTATGCAGAGTACCAATGCTCCTCCTCCGTTTTTACAGACTCCTGGGGATCCACCTATTCCATGGCGTGCTTGGTACAGGGCTTTCACAAAATATCTAGAGGCTATTGGGTGCAACAGGTATTGCCCAGAACGGAAAAGGTTTTTGTTGAAACACAGTTTAGGTTTTGAAGGTAAATCAGTCTATGTACATTTACCACCATATGAAGTGCATGAGGAAGAGGATGATATTGATGAATATCAATTAAACAGTAAAAAGATTAGAAAAACAGTTTGATGTCACATCAAGTTCAATTGTCAATCATCACACGTTTTTCACTAGAGAGCAACAACAAGACTAATCTATTGTCTCTTATGTTGCAGCATTACGAACATTAGCATCAGAGTGTGAATTTGAGGCTTTCACCTCACAGCTGATTCGGGATCAGATTGTTGTACGTTTATGGGATAAAAAGGTACAAGAAAAATTGTTGACTCTAAAAAATCCCTCTCTCATAGAAAAAGAGAGAGGAAAAGAGATAGAAAAAGAGAGAGGAAAAAGAGTTTTTTCAGCCAGAAAAATATCTGTTTCAGATGTGGGTTCATGAGACACAGTACAAATGGTCGTTCTTGCCCCGCAAAGAACGTAAAGTGCAGAACTTGTGGCAGAATGGGACATTTGGCTAAGGTATGCCAATCTACTAAGAATAAGGACAAGGTGAATTCCGTGGCTGACAGAAAAGTTAGTGAAGATTCTGAAGATGAGCACAATGTAGATAAGGACTTAATTTTGGCAGTACAAGGTGGTGAAACGAATTGATTTGATCCTTATGAAGACATCCTAGTTGATGGGAAAGTTCTCAATCTCTTGATTGATTCGGGAGCTAGAATGACGATGGTCACAGATGAATTGTTTAAAAAAACATGGGGTGAAAGGAGCTTACTTCCTCCAGACAGAAACCCGGTAACATACAATGGCAGGAAAATTGAGCTAGTAGGATATTTTGAGTGCCAAATGAAATTCAAGGACAACGTTATTTTCAGTAAGGTTTATGTAGCTAGAAAAGGCTGAATATACTTGGGTGGTATCACCAGGGACTGTTTGGAATGACTCTTAGGCCGGGGAGGAAAGTTCGAGTTTTATTAGTAACGGATGTACCCACAAGTGAACAGGCAGATTCTGACAAATTGGAAAAGGGTGGATTAGTCAATTTAAGGAAGTTTTTGGTAACAAGTTAGGAAATATTGCAAGTTTCAAATATAGAATCAAAGTACAATGCAGAGCTAAGCCAGTAAAACAAAAATTAAGGAATGTTCCTTTCAGTATTTGGGAAGAGTTGTCAGAAATCCTCCAAAAAATGTGTGAAGATGGGGTCATAGAACCCATCGAGTCCTCTCTATGGTTATCTCCCTTAGTAATAGCAAGGGGAAAAAATGGCCAGCTGAGGGTGTGTGTGTGGACCTCAAGAGTTTGAACAAAGTCATTTGGGTGGATTCTCGTATTGATGATATTGTCAATACATTTGCAGGTGCAAAAGTGTTCAGTAAAATCGATTTGGCATCTGCTTACCACCAAATTGAACTGGATGAGTCGTCTAACCACTACACAGCATTTGTTTCACCAGTGGGCACCTTCCAGTTCAAGAGGATGTCTTTTGGTTTGGCATCTGCTGCTTCAGTTTTCCAACGTGTGTTGGAAAACATTCTCAAAGGGGTAAACGGGGTGGTGACTTTTCAAGACGACATACTTGTGGCAGGGGAAGATATTGTTAGTCACAATAAGATCATGGAGGTTGTACTGAATAAGTTATAGAAATGTGGCATTGTTGCCAATGTAAAAAAAATGTGAGTTTGCAAAAGAAAGCATAGAATATCTAGGTCACCTAATTTTCTGAAAAAGGAGTTCTACCCAGGCCTGGTTTGGTAGAAGCTATCACAAAAGCTCCTTATCTGAAAAGTAAAGAACATGTGGCATCATTTCTTGGTGTTTGTGAATTTTACGTGAAATTTGTTAAAACAAATTCTGTCAAGACTGTGAATTTGAGGGAGCTTCTCAAAAAGAAGAAAACTTTTGAATGGACTCCTGGTTGTCAGCATGAGTTTGAGAGTCTCAAAAAGGACATGGTGTCGGCTGGAGTGTTGGCACTTTTCAGTCCTTTGAAGGAGTGTGTAATAACAGTAGATGCAAGCAATGATGGACTTGACCCTACATTGTCACAAAAATGCAATACATGATATGAAGTTATGGTGGGTTTTGCATCCAGGTTACTGAAGGAGAATGAGAAAATATTCACTGTAATAGAGAAAGAATTGTTAGCCTGTTGTTGGGCTGTAGAAAGATACAAATGTTTTATTTGGGGAAGGAGGTTCACTCTTAAGACAGACCACAAGCCTAGGAGGTACTGTCATTTGAGACCACACTCCTAGATTGGCAAGATTGAGTTCTAACTTGTTGCAATATGATTTCAAGATAGAATATATCCCTGGCGGTAAGATTGTCAGAGCAGATTATTTATCCCGCTTACCTGTTACCACTGATGAAAGCATTACTGTGTGTGATGAAGATGATGAGGAATGCTTGATTGCCACCATGGATGTTTGTCAGGGAAATGTATTCTCTGAGAATGAGTGGAATACAAGACTGGGGGAAGATGAAGATTTAGAGATGGTGGAGAAATATGTAAAAGAAGGGGGCCCCAGGAAGAGAGTGTTGCCTGTGAGATTGCAGGCTTATGCCAAAATCGCTGAACAGCTTTCTGTTGAGAGAAAAGATCATTATAAACGTTCTTGAGGGACATCTGGGTCAAACTATTACTAAGAGAAAAATCAGAGAAGATTATTGATGACCAGCAATGGACACTGATATAATCGCGAAAGTTGAAGCATGCATGGTTTGTGCTAACAGTGGCAAAAGTATTAAAATTGAAGCTCAGCCTCTGCAACTGTGTAATTTACCTGAGGGACCATGGTCCAAGATTGCTATAGACTTTATAGGACCGTTCAACATTTTACCACGTAGATCTAAATTTGCCCTACTGATCGTGGATTACTATAGCACGTGGTGGGAAGTTGAATTTTGGAAGAACCCAACACAGTTGCAGTTCTAAAGTTCCTTCAAAAATTTCATTTAAGGGAAGGTTGTCCTAAGGAAATTATTTCAGATAATAGAGTCCAGTTTGTTTCTAAATAAATGAGAGAAGTTTTGCATAAGAATGCTATTGAACATAAACGTGTCGCTCTGTATCATCCCCAAGCTAATGGTCTGGTGGAAAAGATGAACCGCACTATGGTGGAGTGTATCCAATGGTCTGTACAAAATGTAGTTGATTTGACAGAAACAGTTGAGAGCATGTTATGGTCTCACCGTTCTCCCAATGCTGTCACTGGTATGTGCCCGTTCCAATTAATGAGAGGACGAATACCACGTCAAAATTATGTCCAGCTTGGTTGAGGGACTAGCAACTGAAATCTGAGAGAGGACGGTCTTTAGCCAAAATTATACGTCCTAGAGTGGAAACGTATCAGAATAAAATGAAAGAAAACTATGACACCAGGCACAGAGTCAAAGAGAAAAGGTCAAGTATCAATGTTGGTGATTGGGTACGTGTAAAGGAACCCATTCACGTCATTAAAGGGAAATCAAAGTTCAAAGAACCTGAACGTGTTGACGCTGTGTCCAAAAATGCGCTACGGGTCAAAGGACATGAGTTGTGGAACAAAAATAGAGTGTATAAAGTGAAGCATGGTTTTGACTGTTTTGAACAAGTTGAAGCGACATCCCGTGGGAAAAACCTGTTGTTGTCTGATGAGGGTTTGAGTGGCGTGAGTACTGGTATGCATTTTCATTCAAAGTCTGTTCCCCACCAACAAAGCACTTCGGACAAGGAGGTTACTGTCCTTGGTGAACGAAGGAGCAAAAAAATAGTGAACAAAACTGCTAGATATCGTGATGTCTAATTTTAGTCTTATTTGCTTTTTTCTAAACTAAAATAGTTTATCCCCTCTTTCTTCCTAAAGTGTAGGTGATTTACTCTCACCTCAGTTCTGGTTGACATTAGGTTTATGTTATTGATGTTAGTTTTGTTTTCTTTAACGTTATTAGTTTTTTTTATATACTTTTCCTCATATCTGTTGTGATATAAAGAGGGGAAATATGTGGTGATGTGATGCATTCCATGTTCCAAGTTCTGTAACCTTGGGAGCGTGAAATGTAGAGGGTTGCTATATGTGATGTGTTCAAAGAGCGGCAGTTGCTGCCTGGAAGCTGGAGAGGGCTGTTGCCAATAAACCCACGTCTTGAACTTCTGGGTGTCGTTTCGTCTGTACTTTCAATTCACCACACACACTAAGTTTGGTACAAATTCCTCACTTCAAATTCTGTGACAGCTCCAGAGATTGACCCCCACATTTTGCCACTCAGAGTGCTGCACCCTCTTACACAAGTAACAGTAGTGTACAGCAGCTCAGTGACTTCAGCACATGGTGCAGTTAATATACCAGGACCCGTCGCATCATTTCAACTGAGTTTGGTAAACCACCAAAAGGCACAATTTTAACATCGCTGGCCCTACCACCAATTGCTTCACTACCCAACTGGCTCCAGGCTTGCACAGACACTGCAAAATGAAGCCCCCCGCCTATCTTATGACCTTCCGTGCATGCGCTGCTTGTCATTAGCTTGCACTCTGGGAGGCTGCTGCCCCTTTCTTTGCAGGTGCCTAGCTTCTGTAGAGATGAGGATGCAAGGGGATCTGAGGCTATTTGTGTTTTGCCAGACCTGTTTTCATCAACTGAAGCTCCTTTTAAATGCTGCTTCCTTTTCACCAGTGAAATTATGTCACTGAATGAGAGGAGTGGTGGCACGGAGCATGCACAACACTAATCCAGTGTGCTGGCTCAAATAGTATGTGGCCCTTGAGAACAACATTGCAAGTTAATTGCTGATGTGGAGTTAGCTGAAAGCTGCTGTTTTCCACGGGGTGCACATGAAAAGGTCTGATGACCCACACTATGAGAACCATTGCCCTGGTTTCTTACTAGTCATTATCCTTAGTCCGTTATGTTTATGGCATAGTCATTACTTGTGTGGTGAAAGTCTGACATGAGAAAGAACAGGAAGTAATTAAAAGCTCCGCCCACCTAAGAGGGTTAATCCTTATATACCTACTAAGACACTTTCTGTACATACCAAGTCTCTGAAGGCCCGTAACAACAGGAAGGTAGGCTGGTTTTGTAATGACTGTGACAAGGGCATAAAAGTCTAAGGATAATGAAGATTACTGGTAAGTAACCAGGGTATTATCCCTATGTCCTCATTCTGGTCATTACTTGTGAGGTATGCCAAAGCTGCTTTATTGGCCTTCTTGAGATCAAAGTGATAAATAGATTTTACTCAGGTTTACTGTAAACAAAAACATCAAACCTTTATTTAGAGAAATTATTTCTCCACTGCTGCCAGAACCTTGTGACCAAAAGGTTTTCTCCCAGCGCCACACCTTCAATTCTATAGTATTTGACAAAAGTATGTTTAGACAACCATGTTGGGGGGTCTATAGATTTCATTAATAGCAGTTCCTTGCACCTCTACCCAAAATGCGGAAATACTACTAGTCTACCTTACCTGAACTTCTTCAGAAATAGGTACGTGAGTCAAGGAATAAGCCATAGAAATTGCAGCACGTATCAATTTGCTAATGGTTACATTTGGAGCTAAGGATCTGGGTCATAAGGCATCAAATATCCCAAACAGATGGTCTGTTTACGTAAAACTGTTAGATCTGTCCAAATATGTAGCACTACTCTTTTGACATCTAGTAAATGTTACAATTCCTTTTTTTTTTTTGCATGTGGGTATAGGAAAGATGCTGGAAACACAGTTTCCTGGTCATATTGAAATTTGGAAGAAACCTCAGGGTGAAAATACAGGATTAGCTCTTGAAACAAGTCCATCTTAACTAATAAGTACAAATTGACATTTGAATAACAAAGCTCCAAGTACTCCAGTTCTTCTGGCTGAAGTAATTGCTACCATAAACGCTGCTTTCATAGTTAATTTCAAGGTCCTTAGAACTTAAAGGTCCCAATTGAACACCACATAACATTTTAAAAACTAAAGGTAAATTCCATGTAGGTCATAAAGCCTTTACCACTGGTCTTACGATAGTAAAACTTTTCAAGATTCTCACAACTAAATCTTCATCCTGAAGAACACCACCACCAGCCAGCTGATTGAGCCATTAGAGTTAAAACTACTCAATTCTTTTCAAATCCAGCATGAAGATATTGTAAAAGAGCATAAATCCGACAGAAGAAATAGATTTTTTAGCAATGGTGTTCTTTAAATTCTTCCATTATTTGGAATAGTATTTCAAAGTAGGACAACAGGATCTCTGAATCACTTCAGTTAAATGCAGAGGAATCTATGAACTTTGAAGTCCTATCCTTTCAATTTCAAAACCTGTAGGAATAGTTTGGTTACAGGATGACAGCACAGTGGAATAAGAGGATGTGTCAAAGGTATTTTCCAGTAAGGACCCACAGATTTCACCCGTAGGAACCAAGATTTGCGTGGCCAAAATGGTATCACTACTGTTACTTCTGAAGATAAAAAAAAAGAGAAAGCAGAAGTAAGTGTTGGATTAGAGAAATGGGAGGAATGGCAGAGAGAAGTTGATGAGGCCAGTGTGTAGACAGTGCATCCTCTCCTGAAGACCCCGGAGATGGGAAGTGGGAAAGGAATTTATGCACTTGTCTGTTCTCCGAGGAAGCAATTGGATCTAGAACTCGATTTTTCAAATCTCTTACTCCAATATGTTTTGCACAGATGTGTCAAAGACAAATCCTGAGAAGGCAGAAACACCCTGCTTAGAAGATCCGCTTCTGAATTGTGATTCCCTTTTAAATGAACTTCTTTCAGGGATATAAGACAGTTCTCTGTACAGGAACGAAGTTTCAGAGCAGGCAAACACCTTGCTGCCTCTTTGTTCTGCCCTGCCTGATCACAATTGACATAACCACTGTGTTGTTTGTCCTGATCACCACATGTTATTGTTGTTGGATCCTGTCTTGAAACCCAAGATGGACATGGAAAATTGCTGTCAATTCTTTCCAATTTGAAGACTTGTTCCTTTTCAGTATCAGCCATCTAGAGAGTTG
Source organism: Calotriton arnoldi (assembly GCA_963921515.1). NCBI lineage: Eukaryota > Metazoa > Chordata > Amphibia > Caudata > Salamandridae > Calotriton > Calotriton arnoldi. Next base: position 3,161,711 of record CAWUFW010000982.1, on the reverse strand, counting down.
ACCACACATTGCTCCCCAACCTTCCTGATTGGCCTCTGTTACGATAGTTATTATCAGATCCTGTTGAAGTGGAAAACATCTCTCCAAAGATTCTGGGATCAACCACCAATGGAGAGCTGATCTTATTTGAAGAGTTAGTGGAGTCAGTTTCTCTAAATCCATACATGCTGGCTTCCAGTATTTTAGAAGATGCATAACCACTGGTCTCAGATGCAGTCGTGCCCATTGGACAAGAAACACATACAAAGCCATATGCCCTTGCACTTGGAGCCATAATCTGTCAGTTACTTAATCTAGTTTCAACAACTGTAGCACAATCTGTCTCAATATCTCCTCTCTTTCCAATGGGAGAAAAAACATGCCCAAATCTGTTCTGAAATGTGCTTGGATAAATATTGTCTTGTGATGGAATTATTGAGATTTCTGCAAATGGATCAACAAGCTTTGTTCCTGAAGACTTCCACATTGCTTTCCATCCAAAAAGTGCTTCCTTATTTGCAGTCTGGAGTAACCAGTTTTGTAGGTGGTGATAAATTGTCTAACCTCCGATTTAGAGGGGCCACCAAAGGAGCCATTGTCTCAGTGAATACTCTGGGTGCCAATTTTATCCCGAAAGGTAGGACCTATAATTGAAAGTGGTAACCCCAGAGGCAAAACCTCAAAAATCTCTAATGGTCCACAGTCATACGCACATGTAGGTAAGCAGCCTCTAAATCCACTGTAATAATGAACGGAGATTTCATGATTGCCAGACTTACATTTTGGAGAGTCTCCATTTTGAAAGGTATTCTCCTGATCCACTTTTTGACTTTCCTGAAGTTGATAATCAATCTAAACTTTCCAATGGTTTTGGAACTAAGAAAACAGTTGAATAACACCCTTCTCCTGTCTCCTTCTAAGGCACAGGAATAATTGCTTTCTTCAGGAGCAAAGTGTCTATTGCCATTCACATTGCTTCCTTCTTGCACAAATGTGAAAGACGAGGAGTAGTTATGGTCCCAGTCTCAGAAGGTATAGAGACACAATCGATCTGATAACCCCTTCTGATTGCCTCCAAGACCCAAATGTTGGAAGTTGATTTTTTCCATGCAATCCTGGACAGCTTTAACTAACCCCCAACTGGTGAAAATGTCTCCTCGGCAGAGTCAGAAGAGTTGATGTTTCTTTGGAGAAGGAGGTATGGCATTCTGGTTAGGAATGTTCTTAAAACTCCTATTTCTCTGTCTTCTGGAGAAACCAGCATATTATTGATTTGATCTTTTAGAGACTTGCCGAAAAGGAGATTTCCATGAAGACTCTGTGTTTTTGGAGACAGCGTTGTAGGTTGTCTAAAAGAGGGGGAATGTTTTTTTTCCTTAAATAAACTGTGCTAACTTATCTTCAAGATCCACACCAAACAGTCATGCTCCTTCAAAGGGCATACAAGGAAATGCAGACTTCTGTGACAAATCTGTACGGCACTCATTGCTGAATCAATTTTCTTGTCGGTTTGATCGTTGAGAAGACTTTCTTCTTTACTAGAAGTTCTCCCCACTACGTTAGCTAACACAGACTTCACAATAGCAGACTCAGGGTTTTTCGTATCATTGTCCTCCAGTAAGAAAAGCCTTTACATGAACCTAGGTTCTGTAATTTTATTTGAATCCTTCTATTTCTGCATCAAAACATCAAGAACAAGTTGGTCGATAGGTAGCCTTTAGAAATTGCCTGAGAACTGTATCATATGAAGTGGATGGCATTTCTTACACTAGAAACCCCTTGTTATGACGTCTCATAGCAAGGATTTCTGTCAGAACTTCTTTATCAATATTATCAATATATTTCCCTTTATGTTCAACCACAGGTGTTCCCGTTACCTCATCCGCCTCAGACCCAGATGAGGAGATATTCTGTGGTATTTGGGGATTTACAGGGGCTTGAATGCTGGCCATGTTTTTCCGCACAATCTTTTTGATTTAGTCATCCTCCTGCCAACCACAGGATCTCTTGGGAGGAGAGAGGGAGCCAGAGGAGGAGCCATCCTGCATAAAATGCCTCTTCCTTGATTGTTTACCCATATTATACACTCGCCGCCAAGACCGCCTCTGTAAAGTGTTCGCTTCAGCTACAAAGTAAGTGCTGAAGGAAACACTGACATACTTTTAAATACATGCGTCTGAAAGCAAGCAGTGTGCATGTGTGGTATCTTGCCTCCAATGAGCATGCATCTGCTTTAATAATGGAGCCACATCAGGACCACTGGTCGCCATTGTACCACATGCAGTCTTGTATAGTTTAAAGATTAGCAATCTCTGCACCAGCAGTAAGCAAAATCATGCTTTTAAAATCCACATGCTTATTGAAAAGCTTGCTATAACTGAAATTATCCAAGCTTGAAATAGATGTCAAACAACGATAACTGTTACAGACAGTAAAGACTTCCGCTACAGTGAAAATAACAGGAAATATTCAGGGCTCAATTCCTCTGATATTCCTAATGTCCATTGCACCACAATTGCTCTCTGTGCACCACAAATAGGGATCCCTACTCCCTACTCTTGTTTTAGTTATGAGACATGAGGGGGAAAAAAGAAATTTCTTAGGTGAGTTCATCTTTATATACCTACTAGGTGGGGGGCAGCTTTTAGTTATTTCCTATTCTTCTCATGGCCGAGGTGAGTTCACCTCGCAGGTAAGGCCTCAGATGAGGATGTATGATGTAAGCATAATGATCCAATTCACGGCTGTTCATTTCAGAACTAAACACGGCACCATATGTGTATTTAGGACTTTAAATGTTTATTTAGGACATTAGTGATAGCCTAATGTATCAAAGAACGCCTTCACTCTCTAAAGCCCATCCAAGCTAAGAAAAGCTCTATTTTTTTGATCTTTTGCAGCTGTCAGAATTGTTTTATATACATTCATTAGTAGGATACATAGACTGCAAAATGGAGCTGAAAATTAGTGGATTGTGATAAAATATGGTTGTTGGGTGGGGGCGTGGCTTGGCCGGCTGCAAGATGGCCGCACTCTAAGTGGGCTCTGCCGGCCAAGCTTCAATATCCAACATCATCCTGCAGGATATCACTTCCTACCTGCACTTCGGCATCGGACCCTGCATCCCCACCGCGAGAGGCACCGACCGGAGCTGTTTCTGGGTTCCTGCCCGGCTGGGCGGCTGGGCAGCGTCGTCGGGTGGCGACGCCCGGCTTGGGATCCGGCTCCCGTGTGGGCCGCAACAACTCTTCTCCGGGGCCGCGCTGGTCCCTGGCGCTGCCCGCTGCGGGCCGGGATCGGAGGATCCATCCACCAAGCCTCCCGGTGAGTGGCGCCGCCTCGGGGGCGATTGCTGGCGTGGTTGGGGGCCCGCGGGCCGAACCGCCGGGTCCGGGACTTTGCGGCTTCGCCACGGCCGTTTTGCCCCGCCTCCCCCAGCCGTCTTTAATGGCGACTGCCGAGGTCCGGACCCGGTGATGGGGGCGGCGGACCCCCCGTGCCTCCCTGCCGGCCCTGCCCCCTGAGTGCTGTGCCCCCCTCCCTGCTTGCCCTGCGCCGCTGCCTGACCGGGCTGACTTCCAGGCGCTGCGGCCTCGGCTCCGCGGCCTCTTTCTGGTGGCCCGCCCTGACGCTGCCTTCAGCTCACCAACTCGCTGGGCCGAACCCTCCACGCCAGAACCGCGGCATCGCCTGGCCCCTGGTGCTGGCGGAGCGGCCCGAGCTCCCATCCTGAGTGGTCTTGCCTTGGGGGGCTCCCGGCGCCGGACTTGTGTGGGGCGCTGCACTGGACTCCTGTGATCTGCTGCTGGTTGCTGCGGCCATCTGCTGGGACTCTCCTGCGCAGGGCGCCCTCTTGCTACCGTCGCGAGGTGTCGTGGGCACCCCCCGGCCGTTGACTAGGTGGGGGCGCCGGACTCGTGTGGGGCGCTGCACCGGACTCCTGCGATCTGCTGCTCGTTGCTGCAGCCATCTGCTGGGACTCTCCTGCGCAGGGCGCCCTCTTGCTACTGTCGCAAGGTGTCGTGGGCACCCCCCGGCCGTTGACTAGGTGGGGGGAACCGCCTGAGTCTTGCCTCCCGGCCTGTGTGATCGGCTGCTGGTCGCGGCGGACTTTGCTGGGGCTCTACGGCACTGGGCGTCCTCCCTTTCCTGCTGTTGGTGTGAGGGGGCGTGGGTTCCCCCCGGACGCTGGTTGGGGGGGGGGCCCGCCTCGGCCTTGCCTCCCTGCCAGTGTATTCTGCTGTCGGCCGCCGCGGCCTCTGCTGGGGCTCTTCTGCACTGGGTGCCCTCTCTCTCCTGCTGCTGGTGCGAGGTATTGTGAGTGCCCGGAGGGTCCGTGTGGGAGGAGACCCACGCTGGGGTTTGCTGGCCGCTTGCCCCCTTCCTTCAGATCAGTACGGGCCCCAGGTGCTGCTCAAATACTGGCCATTATCCTGCTGGTGATCCCCATTGGCCGGCTGCCGTCAGGACTACCTTCTAGAGGGGGCTTTGTTTGCTTGCCCAACTTCACTACCATTGCGGTCCCGCTGCTTCCTCCCTCTCACCTTTGTTGCGCCTTGGCCGCACGACTGCTATTCCTTCATGTAGTTGCGCTGGTGGTCCTCTAATCCGGTGGCGCAGACCCGGCCCCGCTTCCCCACGTGGGCCGGTCCATATCGGGGCGCTGGTCAGCCGCCAGCCTCACTCACCATGGGAAAGACCGACCCGAAGCAGCCTAAGATCGCCTTCGATCTCCGCAGGTCCTCCCGCCAGGAGGGCTCCAGTTCTGAGGGGGGGGAGACTGCTGCCACCCTGGAAGCGCCCCTCTCCCGAGACGACGACTTGAAGGCGATCATGCTAGACGTGAAGTCGACGGTCACCGGCATCGCCACCCAGCTAGACCGACTCTCGGCCCGCCTGGACTCAGTGAAGGCCCATGTGGATACTCATGAAAATCGTCTGTCGCATGTGGAGTCCCGGGTCTCTGAAGCAGAGGATGCTGCCACGCAGGACCGTCAAAAACTGCTACAAATGGACAAGATCTTGGCTGTGATACGGGAGAAAAATGAGGATTTGGAGGCTCGCTCCCGCCGGAGCAACCTCCGCATAACGGGCCTTCCGGAATCGACCAACATCTCCCGCATGGAGGACTTTGTTGAGAACCTGGTCAAAGAACTCTTTGGGGACGTCCTCTCCCCAGTTTTCATCGTGGAGCGCGCACACCGTTCACTTGGTCCCCGTCCCGGCCTTCCTCCTCGCCCCATCATCGCTAAATTGCTCAATTTCCGGGACCGCGACGCTATACTCTGAGCTGCAAGGGACAGAGGTACCGTTTTCCACCAGGGCAATACCCTCTCATTTTTCCCGAACTACACCACTACAGTTCAGGCAGCCCGGCGGGAATTCCTACCTGCCAAACGAATCCTACAGAAACATGAAGTCCCATACTCCTTGGCCTATCCGGCGAAGCTCAGAGTACGCCAGGGCGCAAAGACCCTTGTCTTCCCCGATCCCCGGGAGGCACTGGCGTTCGCCAAGAAGCTCGAGAAATCATCCCGGCTACCAACTTCCAAATCCCCGTCCGAGGCAGCGGATCGCCTAAGTGACAATGACTGAAGTGCCATGTATGGATTGTTGTAGGATCCTCTGTTTTTCTTGTGATGCCTGAATCTTTCCTAGCTTGGCCACCCTGCTCTACTGCAGGGGTGTACGACTAGCCCTGCCATGCCCTCACGGGATTATTCCCAACCGTACAGTTGTCTTTCCCCCTCCTAGTTGTGGGTTCCTGGGGTGGGGTGGGTTGGAGTCTCAGCCTGATTGGGGGTTGGAGTGGGTGGGGGGGGGTCATTCTGTTTCCTTTTGTCAGTCACCTCCGTTGGGGGGTATGTTTGGGGCGGGAGGAAGAGCATTGTTTCCTCTGCTGTGTTTTGGGGTGGGTGGGTTGAGTTGGGTTGGGGGATTGCAGGGGTTTGTTTTTTGTTTTTTTCTTCTGTTTTCCTTCTGGGGATGTTGTTTTCTTATGGTATGGTTTGGTTTTTATGCATTGCGTACACAAGTCCAGTCCTAGACACCACATTGTGCTCCTAGCGGCCCCTTTCGTCAGGCTTATGGCTATTCCATTTCCGCTTCCATGCTGTTCATTAGACCCGGCTCCCTATTTGCTTGCTGCAGTCGCCGGCGCACGGGCATGGGGCGCTCTCCTGGTCCTCCAGTGGATCCCGCTATCCCACTACTTGCTCAATCTGCCCCTGCCCATGGGTTGTTCCCCTGTCCCCCCGCCGGCTGACGCTTCTGCCGAGCACTGCTTCGTTGGTGCGAGCTCGTGGCGCTTCCCGTCCGCGCAGCGCACATTCCTGTCTCTGACTGCCTCCTTATGACGGACACTGTCTGCTGGACCTGGAATGTCCGTGGCCTGAACGACCACCGAAAGGCGAGACTGATCCACTCACACTTGCGGCGCCATAAGGTGGACATCTGTCTCTTACAAGAGACGCATCTGATGCCGGGCTCCCTCTCCAGACTCGCTACTGGGGGGAATCTCACTCTTCCACTTACTCGTCTTACGCCAGAGGGGTTTCCATTCTGATACGCAGGGGCATCCCATGGCACACAGCGCGGGCGCAGACTGATCCTGATGGTAGGTATGTAATCCTTCATGGTTCCCTGCTGGCCCGGCCCGTGACGATTGTCGCGGTCTATGGCCCCAACTCGGACGACCCAAACCTCTTCAATCACATTTGGCATCTTGCCTCCGCTGGCGGCCCTGCCGCTATCATTTGGGGAGGGGATTTCAACGTTACACTTTTGGCAACCCTCGACAGGTCTGGTCCCCACAGGTCCCATCCCCGCGCAGCTGCGACTCTCCAGTCCATACTAACCGACAACTCCCTCTATGATGTGTGGCGCCATTTGCGGCCGGATGCCCGAGAGGGAACCTGTGTTACTGGCACACGGGGCTGCTGGTCGCGTATAGATTTTTGGCTAACCTCTCCAGACGTTCTGACCTGGTTAACTGACGTGACTCACATGGCTCGCACCTTCTCTGACCATGCTCCGGTCCAGCTTCGGCTTCGCCTTCCCCACTCCCCGCAGCGTGCATTTACCTGGCGACTTCCACCTAACGCACTTCGGGATACTGTATTCTGTGCGGACATACACACCGGGATCACTGACTATTTTGACCTGAACACGGGGTCTGTGGACTCCGCTTCGGTACTCTGGGAGGGGTTCAAGACGGTCATCCGCGGCGAATGTATCTCTAAACAGGCCGGAGTTCTCCGATCAATCCATAACTCCCTTGCTAAGCTTGAGGCCGAAATTAAGGAACTGGACGCCGCCCAGGCCGCCCACCCCCGGCCTGAAACGCTGGCACTTATTCGCCAAAAACACACTGAGTTCTCTGGGGAGGCAGACCGCGAGCTCTCCTTCCTGGGTAGGGAGGGACGGGCTCGTTGTTTTGGGGAGGGTGACCGCCCCGGCAGAACTCTGGCGAATCTGTTGCGCCCGCCGCGTGCTGCCTCCTATATCACGGCCCTTTCTGACGGGGGATCGGACAGGACCACCTCCCCGGATGAGATCAGGTCCCGTTTTCTGGACTTTTATTCACAGCTTTACTCTGCCGGCCCTTCCCCATCACGGGAAACTTTCGATCAATATTTCGAATCAATCGCGCTGGTTTGGCTGGAGGATCACCATCGAGAATTCTTGGACGAGCCATTTACAAAGGAAGAAATACTAGCTGCCATCAGTAGCCTCCCTGGGGATAAGGCGCCTGGCCTTGATGGCCTACCGGCTTCATTCTACAAAATGTATGCGGACATCCTAGTACCACACTTGGCTGCCATGTATAATGAATCTTTCGACACTGGCCTCTTTCCTCAGTCTCTCCGTGAGGCCATGATAACTTTGCTCCTTAAGCCCGACAAGCCGGCCGATCGTCGCGATTCCTACCGCCCTCTCTCTTTAATAAACATAGACAATAAAATCTTCGCCAAGCTGATTTCCTCCCATCTTTTGCTACTCATGCCCCTTATTGCTCTTCCGGACCAATCTGGCTTCATTCCTGGCAGAGCGACCTCGCACAACCTCCGTACACTCTTTTCAGTTCTACACCAAATCGATCCCAATCTTCCTGCTGCGGCCGCCCTCCTTGACGCCACGAAGGCGTTTGACACGCTCGAGTGGCCATTTCTATTCTATCTCCTACCTCGCATGGGCTTCAGCGAAGTCTTCATACGCAAAATTAAGCTCCTCTACACTAACCCCTCTGCACGCCTCCGCATAAATGGTCAGATATCAGACCCTATCCGCATCGAGCGGGGTACTGGCAGGGGTGCCCCCTCTCGCCCATGCTTTTTGCTATTGCAATGGAGCCCTTGGCTGCACGACTCCGGCAGCACCATACTCACAGGGAATCGGGTTTTCGGCCCGCTCCCTTCTCGTCTCCATGTATGCGGACGACGTAACCCTGTATGTCCGTCATCCCCAGGAACATCTAAGCCCCTTGGTCCGGGAAGTCATTCGCTTTGGCGGCCTTTCTGGTGTTCAGGTCAATTGGAGTAAGTCGGTATTGTTCCCCTTGACGGACGCCACGACGCCATTCGCACCTGAGTTTCCGTTTGAGTGGGCTTCAGGTCCCACGCGCTATCTGGGCATTTGGCTGAGTAGGGACCTTGACGAACTGTGGAGATCCAATTTTGGTCGCGCCATGGATTGGCTGGAGTCTAAGATCCCGATTTGGAGTCGCCTTCCGCTGTCCCTGGCAGGCCGGATCGCGGTCGCCAAGATGGTGGTTTTGCCGAAATTTCTTTATCTATTTTTAAACGTCCCCATCCCTCTCACCGCTCACTTTTTCCGTAAACTGCGCTCTTTAATTATTTCATTCATTTGGGCCGGCAAACAGCCGAGAGTGGCATATGACATCCTCACTCTCCCCATGTCGGTTGGTGGCATGGGTGCCCCTAACTTCAAGATATACGCCTTATGTGCCCAGGCCTGTTTCCTTCATTTCTGGATTCATCCCACCCCCTATCAGCCGCATGTAGCGGTCGAGGCAGACATAGCATCCCCTTGGCCTCTATCCACGGCATTGTTTGCGCCGGCGGTGTGCCCGCGGGCGGAGGTGAACACAGTTGAGACACTACGCTGGGCCTGGTCCGGTCTGCGTCGGCTCTCCAATCTTCCTTTACTCTCTGAGAACGCCATGCCAATAATACAACACCCAGATTTCCCTCCATTCCAGCCTTCCGGCATGCGTGGACACGCGGCGCGCTTGGGCCTGGGGACGGTGGCGGACCTATATCCAGATAACACTTTTTACTCCCCTCCTGACTCCTCGGGCCCGTTGGACACACTCTTATTTTACCAGCTGCGTGCGATTTGTCGGACACTACACTCCACATTTCCTCGGCCCCCTCCCACTATTCCGGCTCTTGATTTCATTTATACATCCCCGTCCCCACACAAATTGGTGACCAAGCTATATGCTTTCGCTCTGGCGTCCGCGGCTGTCTCCGCGGACTGGGGGCGTGGAGTGCGGATCTCGGCATGGATATAGCGCAGGCTGACTGGCTGTACTGTTGCAATAAAACAAAGAAACTGTCACCAAATTACCGGTTACGGCTGATACATTTTAAGTACCTGCACCGACTGTACCGCACTCCTGTTCAGCTCCACAAGCTAGGACTCATACCTAGTGACTCCTGCATGCGCTGCGCTGACCCCGCTGCGGACTTCGCGCATCTAGCATGGTTATGCCCTAAGGTTTCCGAATTCTGGCAGGCGGTGTGTTCCGCCATTTCTACCATTACTGGCACCACGGTACACCCTGACCCCCCCCCCTGTGCCTCCTGGGCTTCGTTAAATTCTGTCCGGACCCCTCTCGCCGCCTGACTGCGATGCTGCTGGTCCTGGCCAGACGGAGGGTGGCCATGTGTTGGGGTCGTAGGCCCGCTCCCAAGGTCGAGAGCTGGTTGGAGGACACCTCTAGGTGCCAGACGTTGCTATCTGAGTTCTGGGATCTTCTACCCGCCAAGTCCCGTCCAGTTGATATTTGGGGTCCTCTGGTGACCTATCTCCTCGCCCGCTCCCCTCCCAGCGGCGCTGCCTCTCCCGCGCTCTCTGACGGCGCTCCGCCCGCGGCGGCCGCCGGTGCTGGTCAGTGATCGCCCCGACCTTATAGCTCCTCCCCGCTTTGCGATGCACGCCCCTATTCTGTGGTCAAGCCTGTGATCCCCTTGGGGGGAAGGGTCCCCCCGCGAAACGCGAGGTGATTGCAGCCTCTAATGTTCTCCCGCTGCTGGTGTAATGTAGATGATTTTGATTCCGTAATTCCTGACTTGTACAACACTGTATCCTTTGATTGACTATGTAGAGCAATGTAATGTGTCTGTTTTGACTATCCTCAATAACGTTTTTGGAAAAAGAAAAAAAAATATATGGTTGTTGGGTTCTGTTTTGTGATTTTCTAGGATGTCTAGCTGTGTTTATTTAATGTCCGCAGAAAGGTGGTAGAGTTCCGACTCCTGTAGTATATTCTTGGCTCTTGTTTCTTTCAAACAAATTACCCTTTAAGTTGGACATTGTAGGCTTTTTAGTGCCATGCACCGAAATGTGGAATAGCCCTAGCCAATGTGGTACTTTCTACCACTCCCTCTTCAATACACCTAACTGAGGACACTACTGTACAATGTCAGACATAGTTTGTCTATCAATTCTATAATGATACAGGCCCAAGAAAGCCGAATGCTGTCAGGGCCTCCTCTGCAAACAAAGACATGCCTTGTGTGGACCTGCCTATGGTAGGGCATCTGAAAAACCTTACACTTCTGGTGGTAAATTGTCTACACTGTCAGAACTTCAAAAATGTAAACAGAATTTCGAGAGGGAAGGAGCCGCAAATCTTGTCACAAGTGTGTTTCAGGATTTTGACCCCTGTGGAGAATTCCCAGGTTACCTGGATTTTTCCTAGTGAACCAAAGAATATTCACCAGCCCTTGTCAATGGTAACACCTCATGTGCATTTTGAAATGTTCCTTATTGATTCAATTTAGTGTTTCTTACAGCATTTCACAGCCTGACTGTTAGTGTAGTGATAGTGGCCGGGGGAAAGGTGGGTGGCAGTACAAAATACGAATATAGCAACTTATAAAGTGTCTTGACTGGACGAAGAGAGCCTTTAAGAGCTTACAGTACTTTCTGAAGTGCATGTGGGCGTAGAATAAGTAATTTTCGAAGCACTGTCTTCATCCAGATTAGATCTATTCATAACACCTATGTCTATATTGCTAATTGAGACCACTTGTTTTGGTGAACCGGATTACATATATTGAGGCAAATTTATTACTTACATGTGTTCCAAAAGTTTGAACGGCTAGCTGTACTCTCAAAAACTGGTCACATGACGCTATCCAGAAAAACAAACAAAATGAGAAGTGTTGAGTTGTGGTCACACTTTGCCCTTCAAAGTATTTCTGACCTTGGAAAGATTGACCGGGGCACTAAGACCCAGTTGTGACATTAGGCAAACAAGTGTATTTGTTATTTTTGCTTGTGCAGATTTTAACAAAACAGATCTGAGCTAGAACAGGGTAATAACCCCTAGTGATGTGCTTTTTCACTGGCAAATACCACGAGGTAGGACTCAGATGGTACTGAAGACAACACAATTTACACTCCGCTTCTGATAAGATGTTGTTAAAATGGGGAAAAAATACATTTGTGCTAGTTTAGCTCTAACACTTGCTTCTAAATGACTCTCGCTGTTATGCACAGTACTGTAACACACTTAGCAAGCAATAAAAAAAGTACTGGGTGTCAAGTATATATTGTAACAATAGCTGCTAATCACATAGATTCCATTGAAGTAGTCAAGTCATCCAGTATTCAATAAAGCATATAACAACAAATAACTAGGGTCTCTGTATTCTTGTACAATAATCAATACGCATCAACAGCGTATGAAGTGCTAAACCAAATGAGATTACCTTCTTAGATATCTTGTGGGAAGCCCACATTTGTTCAAAATAGTATCCCGCCTTCTGTGTGTGCTCTTTTTGCAAATAGGGCTCTATGTTCTATGGTAAACAAAGTAAATTTGTTTAACTCAAACACGAACATTCAACTACTATTCTAGATATCGTTAAAGACACCAGGACGGTGGCTTGTCAATTTTGTATCAGAATGTTTGAACAACAATCATTTATGCACCCATTTCTACATTGACTTATCATATTATTTCCTGTGAGCTATTTTCAACAGAAACTCATCCCATGTCTGAATGTTGTCTGTGTTTTCCAGTCTCAGTTGTTTCATAACCAGAAGTGTGGGGTTTTCCGCCTCAGCCCGTTATTGTACCTCTATGATCCAAATGTTATCTATGGAGACTTGAGGGACTTCCAGTTCTTGGCTTTGAAGCGTTTGGCCAACAAGAGAGCCAAGTCTATAAATTTATATTTCAGTTTCTGTCTTATTTCTAGTCTTTATCCCAAGCAAACATCTGCAAATTAAATTAAACCAATCATCCTTGTAAATTCAGTAATGTTATCATCTATTGCCCCGCAGTATTCTCCAGTTATGGGACAGCTCCACACAATATGGTAAAAGCACATGTTTGTGGTCCCAAACCTAGGGCACCCCAGAAGCATTCAGGTACATTATACATATCCCTGGTGGGGTTAGATATGTTGTATGTAAATAACTGCATTGCAGTAACTTGAACATCGTATTCTTTGGGACACTGGATGGGAAAGGTCATCTTACATTTCAATTTCCCATTTCCTCGTACTGCAATAATTCTAGAATTGCACAGTTGCTTTACCTGCTTCTTAACTTCCCTTATAGCTGGTGTTAAATGTCTGGAGCTTTCTGTTATTTCACAACCCCAGGTCAGTCGCACAGCTTTTGTGGTGGAGCCATAAGTTAAGAACTGCCCCGTATCTACATTGAGTCTGCATCAATGCAGCAAAAGGTCTTGCAGTGTCTGCTTCAAATATATCACCAACAAATAATATCCCTGCTCTAGGCCATACAACTGTCTCTCAGGATTTAGCCACATAATTTAATCTGGATATGCATAATAGCAGTAGATTGGGAACGTATGCTCTCCATATGCCTGTAATCTTCATGCATCGGTCCCAGCAATATATAGCCATGCTCAGTCTGTTGCCAATCTTTCCCCAGCTGCTTTGTCCACCAATACCCACTCCAGTGACCTAGTTGCTGCTGTTTTTTTCTCCCAACTTCCCTCAATTCTTTATTCACCAAACCGTATAGTTAGTAGTGTGGCAACCCTAGATTCCTTTCTCTCACCCACAAATGAAGCTGGTGTAATGCCACTGCATGAAGGCCAGAACTGCTTACAAGCAGTGCCACTAGAATCATGTGGCAGAGCTCACTAAATTATGCAGCAAGACAAGGCACATTATGCAGCATAATGAGGCAAATTTTTCTTATAGTATTACTTCATTATTTTGTCAATCAACTTTATTTCGCATCGTTTAAAATGCATAAAAGTACAGACATAAAAATGCAATCATAAAACAACATATATAAAATATCTTTAAAAAACAAAATACATTATAAGAAAAATTAAAATGTACTTCATTGTTTTTATCAAAATCATAATCAGGGTAATAAAAACCAGATAACACCTAAGACAGATGTGCAAAACATACAAAGACAATACTTTCATCTTTGTGCCCCTTTAGATCTCTTTTACTGGTCATAGAGGATATAAATTCTAAATCACTGATCAAAAACATCCTTTAAAATATTAACATTGAAATTATTAGTGCTGCTATCTCAGACAGAGCACAGATCACAGCACCTGATGCAATCGTTGGCGCTTAAAAACAGCCCAAAGATAGGATGCAAGGGCATAGCACACCAGAGGATCTTCCAACTGTTGGAAAAAAAATAATGCTGGGCAACATTGTTTGAAATTGTATTTACGTAAAAGAGGAACGATAAACCTTCTTCTTTGTTGTCTATATAAATTGCAGAAAAATTAAATATGCATATTTGACTGCAGCGAAATCCCATCACAAGGACAGGGGGACAACTGTTTTATCGAATATGTATTGTCAGGGAAACCCAGCATAAGCGGGATATAGTTTAGTCGGAACCGTGTCAAGATATACCGATGCTGAGGGTTTTGTACAAAAGACAGGTATGACTGTGCACCATGCTTCACAGGAGGGAGCGGGTGGTACAGCTCTATAGTGCTTTTATCTTGATTTTTGTACCATCTTGCCACCAAGGTCTTTGGCAAAAAGGTCTCTTTCAACTTGGACTTCGGGAAGGTGGTACACAGTAATGGGTTATCATACAGAGCACAAAGACCCAGTGCTGACAAAATAGTCTCAATTAAATGATATTCTTTGTGCATAATCCATTCCTAAACAATCCTTTAGCACAGCTTGATTCATCTTCACACTAGCCCTTTTCCATAAGGAATGCCATAATAATAAGGGGGGCCAATTTGATGGAATCTACAAGATATGGTAGCACTAAGTCACTGTGACAAATGTAGTTCACACAACTACAGGGCACTGATAATAATCTTTTACAAAATGCACCCTCCACGCGCTGTAGCAAATCGACATCCACCGTACCCCAAATCGCTGCTCCATATGTAGTGATAGGCTGATCTTTAGCTGAATAAATCTTCAGGATCTCGGGGATAGGTTTAGACCCTAGTTTTTTTGAAAAATTAATATTTTTGGATTTCCTCCTCTACTTGGGGTTGTAAGTGTTCTGCTATGCAGCAGTGATTTTGAGCTATTGCTTTGGCCACTTCGTTGATGTGAAGTGACTAGCATCCCGTTCGGCTTTCTTAGCCCTTTGAAGCGTTTTGGGTTTTCCTTCAGGATGCAGTGGTGAGCAGACACTTTGTAAGTCATGGATACGAGTTTCATGAGTTGGCCTGTTACTTTGCTGAGGGGTCATGATGCTGGCATTTCACCTCTTAAAACAGTTATGTCATCTTGCAGTAGGTTTTGTCATATGAGTGTATCATAGAATTTGCCCAGGTTTGTTACTGGGAGCTTCGCCTCCCACTGGAAAATGTCAGCATTGGATGGTGATAGTCTAGGCGGGTTTGTGTTCCGCTTGGCCATATTTGGGCATGCACATTGTTACACATGGCTGTACTGTCTAGCACGAAGAGAGATGTATGTTTCTCCATTGGGAGCTCTACAGTTGCCGTTTTCTTGAATTTTCTTCTCTAGAATCTGACGGGTACATGCATCAAAATCAGATTTAGCGATTCCTAAATAGCGATTATTAAGGAATTGCTATTTAGAAATCGCTATCTGCAATGCATGAACCCCCTTGCGAATATTTACCGAATCGGTAAAAATCGCAATCGCTAATAGCGATTTGACAATAGAGACGCGCAAACCCCGAAAAACAACTTTTGCGATTTCGCTTTTTGCGAAAAAGCAAATAGCGAAATCGCAAATAGCGCGTCGCATTGGAAGCATGCTGATGACATCACAACCAGGAAGTCATCCAGCCCATGCTTCATTCAGTGCCCAGAGAAAGTGAGAGGAGGAAGCAGAGTGCTGGAGCTGAGCAGATTCACCATCCAACTTTGTTTGCAGTAACTTCCAGTGCACCAGAATGGATCAAACGACATCAGGGGAGAGTGCCACGCCCAGGAAGCGCAAATTGAAATTCAGCGAGAGGGAACTGGAAAACCTCATAGAGGAGGTGGCCAAGAGCCATGACAAGCTCTTTGGGAAACTCTCACTGAAAGTGCCAGAGGCTGAAAAACGCAGGATATGGCTTTGTATCAAGAGCAAGGTCAATGCTGTGGGGGTCACACACCGCAGTATAGATGACCTCAAGAAGAGATGGTACGACCTGCGTAGCCGTGCCAAGGAGCGAATAGCAGACAGGCTGAAGGAGGCCAGGAGTACTGGAGGGGGCCCATCTACAGTTCCCTACAACACAGCCCTGGAGGACCTGGTGGAGTCCACAATCAAGCCAGAAGCAGTGGTGGGAGTGACCCAGCTGGACACATCCGGAGCGGCCAGTACCTTACAAGGTAAGATGCATGCAACCATACACTTCAAAGTACTGTTCAATTGTGCACATCCCCTCAGTCCAACCCCAGTGTACAGGTCAAACTCCAGTCCACGTTTTCCCTCATACGCCAAATGCATTATGGGAGTTGTAGGCATGTCAGGCAAGTGGGTAGTCAAACACAACAATGGCAAGTAAAACACGCCAACACTGCATGGTAGTCAGTTATTGCAGTCAGTGATTTAATGTGAGCCAAGTATGCTTAATGTCACACAACAGTAGCCTTAACACAAATTAACATTGCACTGTTTCACATCACAGATGCAGCAGAAGGAGACTCTGAAGACAGTGAATGTCTACACATCTCGGAGACTCCTGCAGAGACTGACGTGGAGACACCTGTTGCCCCAGCAAGCACACCTCCCGCACCCACAAAACGCAGGGCCCAGGTCCCATCACTGCAGCCCATGGAATCTGAGCCTGCTCCTGAACCCGCTCCTGTGACTAGCCTGCCTCGTGTGAACACAACACCTACACCCCAGGCACAGGTCCGACGAAGACGGAGGCGCAGCTCAAGGGCCCACATTGCTGCTCAGGATGACCAGGCTCCAAATGTGTGGGGAGGCGTGGAGTCCCAGATGTTGAGGGTGCAGCGCCTGCAAGTAAGACACATGGGGTCAATCCAGCTGCAACTAACAAAATTGGCCAGGAACATCACGGTCATGACAGATAGTGTGCGGTAACTAACTGCAGCGGTGGTGGAGGGAAATAGGCAGACCAACGCAAGCATGTAGGAGCTGACCAGGGTGATGCTTGAGGGCCACGATACACAGAAGAGAAGGCATCGGCAGTTCATGATGCGCATGGCTGGCTATACCAGGTCAAACAACAACCTCTGCAACACCACTGCACTGCTGTCACGTAGGTCCGTGGCCATGCAAATTGAAATGGGCCATTGTTGTGGGGAAGAGGCCAGGGCCCTTGGTCAAGTAACCACTGCCGTGGAACAGATCCAGGCTGCTACTGTTGGTGGCAGCAATGGAGGGGAGTGAGGAGGCATCCAGCCTTAGCAGCCTGTCGGCGCCAGTGACCACTGCCAGGAGGCGCAGTACCCGCAGCACAACACCTTCCGGTGCACACCAGGGGGATGTTGCAGATTCAGGTGAAAGGCGTTTGGGGGTGCGTGGCAGGAAACGCTAGACTGACATGTCCCTCTTCATTCGCCCATGGTGACGTAACCATGGACAAAACCATGATAGTAATTGAGTTCCAGGTCCTGGAATAGTTTAATTTGCTGTTTTTTTAATGCAATCACTGTACTATTTTGCACCATTCTCTGTGTGGCTACACATTACTACATGGGCTCATGTTAGTAAAAACCTTTCTGTTCGAAAATTAAGTGTCTTGTCTCATCATTACATACCTCAGAAATAATGTTGTGTGATGTCTGCACGTCTCCTTTGCCCTTCTGCTGAGCTTGCCCCATGCGCTTGTCGTAGTGGTGCCGGTGGATGGTTGTCCCCCGCAGACTCACTGTCGGACACCTCAATGGGTATACCTCTCCTGGTGGCAATATTGTGCAACATGGCACATGCAGCCACAATCCGGCAGCAGGTCTCTGGCCGGTACTGTAACGCTCCACCAGTTTTGTGTAGGATGCGAAAGCGACTTTTCAGTAGTCCAAACGTGCGTTCGATTACATTCCGTGTGCTGATGTGTGCTGCATTGTACCTCTGCTCATGTGGTGTGGCTGGGTTGAGGTATGGCACCAATATGTAATTCCGCACGGCGTATGCGCTGTCACCTACAGGGTAGTAAGCAAAGGGTTAGCGACAGTTATGCATTGACATTTTGTCTAAGTGGGTTGAGAATAAGTATATGTGTTTACCAAGCAGATGTCCTTCGCCAAATTCACCCCTGAGCAGACGGGTGTGGATGCCACTGTGTCGAAATATATAGGAGCCATGTGTGCTTCCAGGGTATTGCGCCACAATGTCTGTTATGATATGGTTTGCATTGCACACTACTTGCACATTGATTGAATGATATGATTTCCTGTTCCTGAAAATGTATTCATTAGCTGCTGGGGGACAAATGTGAACATGCGTACAATCTATGCAACCGATCACATGAGGGAACTGTGCTACCTGGTAGAAGTCCAGTTTTGTCTTGTTCAATTCCTGTTGGGTTGTGGGGAAGGTGATGTGGGTGTGGATCCTTGTCATCATGGCATCCAGGAAGGATTTGAAGAAACGTGAAAGGGAGCTTTGTGATACCCCTCCAGCTACAGCTACTACCCCCTGGAAACTGCAAGTAGGTGCAGGCAACATAGGACCTGGACATGAGCGGGGATGGCATGGGTCCTACGGGTCTGGCGCTGCATAAGGGGTTCCAATTCTGCTATTAGGTGTAGGATGATTGCACCGTTCAACCTGTACTTGTCGTAGATTTCATCTTCTGTTTGTCCCAGCAATGTGATACGCACTCTGAAAATCCGCTCCTGTATTCTCCTTCTGCGCTGGGCTGCTGCATGGATCCTCATCCTCCTCGCCATCACGTAGAGCGCTGCCATTGTGAAAAGCTTCAGGGGCCTTCTGGGTCAGTTTAAATAGGTTTCTGAGTGGTTGCACCTGTGTGATTTTTTTTTTTCTCCACTTTACCACCTGATTGTGATTCCCCTTAATCTGCACTTGCAAAATAGCGATTTTCCTGCGAATCGCTATTTGCGAATTTACATGCATTGGTTTGCGATTCTTTATTGGCGAATCGCTATTTGCTAACGCTGTTAAGGGACTCGCAGATAAGGATTCGCATAATTGGTTCTCGCAATATGTGCGATTCCTTATTTTTGCGAATTTGTTTGTTTTTCAGTAATTGGGTTCCTGCATTGGGAAGGGCTGAATTGCGCTTGCAAACAGCCTTTTTTTGCTATTCGCAATTTTTGCAAGACATTTTTTGCTTGATGCATGTGCCTGTGAATGTGTTCCGTTGTCTTTCTTGTGCACTAGCTTCAATCATGTGATACAGACGCTTGTCAGTCCCCTGTTCAGAGGCAGTTTGCTGAGGGGCTGCAATTGTATTGTAATAACTATTTGTATCTCATTAAAACAAGGGGTTAATTTAGCTACATTTTTATTGTTGTGTTTCCCTTCATTATTTGTTGTTTTGGTTATGCCAGGAATGAGAGCCAAACAGGCAGTTCTCTCTCTTAAAAGTTCCCTGTGCAAGTTTTCTTCATTTAGTCCCTCCTACCTTGCTAAGGATATATTTAAGAATATACAAACTCTGCTATGGGCACCATTATCTACCCACTTATCACATGCGTAATTTACTCAAGTTCTGTACCCCTTTCTGGGCCAGTGTGGACAAGAACAGGGGAGTTGGGAAAGACGTTCCTCCCACAGTCAAGTCATATAACAGTGCGAACCACGTGCTGCACATAACTAAATGAATGACATCCATCAATGCTTCCCTTGTGCTAAACAGACAGACGTGAGTCTAAAAGGTGAAAACGGATCATTTGCTTGAAGTCAACGTTTGGTTTAGAAATTGAAAATTGTGATGGTTGGAGGACAGAACTCTGTCATTTGTTAAACAGTCATTCGTATTGTAAAGCCAACTTGCACAAGATACTCCATAAAATTTTCCTGTAAAGAAAAAGTCAGCATTAAAAATGTACATTTTCGAACTGCCGAGGAACATGGCCGCTTCTTGAGGCGGCTCCGTCCGAGCGCGCCCGCTCCAACATAAATACGCTAATTAATCCGCCACTAATTGAGGCAAAAAGACTAGCATTGAGCTTCGCATGCTTGCACGAGTCGATTGAGCAGCGACACCGCCGATTCCAGCTGGCGGTGCCGGAGATCGGCTCGTAGTCGCACTTGGCCCGTTTGAGCGGCGATCGTGGTGGAGGAGGAGCGAGCAGGCCCAGTATCCTAATGGCCCAGCAAGTATAAAGTGTCTGCCTCCATGTGTGCCGTGGTGCCTGCGGCTGCCCGCTGTACGGAGACATCGAGGGGAGCCGGCCGGTGTGTTTCTCGGCGCCCTCGTAAGAATTAAGTGCCTGCCCGGACGGGGTAAATCCAGTGCGAGGCCCGGCAGCCGATCGGGCCTAAGCCTTGAAGTCAGTGATTCCCGCAGCGGTTCACGCCCTGAAGGCGGCCGCGTCACTGCTCTCCTGCCCGGCGCTGTGATTGAGCGGACCTCCCCTCCCGGCGCCGCTGAGACAGCTGGCGGGCGCCGCGGGGGTCTGCTGTGCAATCCGGTGAGTGGGGAGCCCGGGCGGAGCAGTCGTTGTGGACTCTGGGATGGCGGACGCCCCGGGGGCTAGCAGCTCGGCCCGCTGCAATTGGGATACTATCGGGCCGCACCCAGTGTCTGAAAAAGCCGGCTATTTCTCTCGTGCTAGCCGCTGTGGGGCTGGCAGGATCTCGGGCCCTCCTCGGCTCCGGACCCTTTCTCTTTGATCCGTGGCCCCCCTGCTATTTGCCAGCTGCATCGGGTTGTGGTTCCCCCTCCCCTACCAGCATTCAGTTCATTCTGCCCCCGGCTTGGTGGACCGCTATTTACCCCAGTGTGGCGCATGTTCTTCAACTGTGAGACCAGGCCTGTGACTTGCGTGTTGGGGGGCATCAGTGACACTGTTTCCTCTAGACTTGGTGTCGTTCTCCCCCTTTGGTGCCGCCTCCACCGTCCCTGCCGAGAGGCGCTGTCTGGCGGGGGCATCGAGAGTGGGTCAGCTCTCAGTCTTTACATTGCACTAAGGGGGTGTAACAATAGCTGTGCCGCTGTGGCCGGCGACCGCTGGGTGCCACGTCCTAAGGCCTTACGCTTGTGTCTCACGCTTTGTTGGCCCCACGTCTACACTACACGGGCCATATGACACAGCAACGTTTGGGCTTCTGGCGTCATAATCTGCCCTGAGAGGGGGGTCCCGCCAAGCAGTGTGTCGCCAAGGGATAATCGCGCAACGCCTGTGTGCTTCCTGTCTCTCTGCGCGCTCCACGCCTGGTGGCCCCCGGTCATTGCTGGATGCAATTCCAAGGCCGTGCAGGCCAAGCTGGAGAAATATGTCTAGGACAAGGGCTCCGGTGCGGCCCAGAAGGAGGGCGACGTTCCATCGGGGACGCAGGGGGCTAAGGAACCGACGCTACAAGATATTCTTACAGCTATTACTATGGTTCGCACGTCGTTGGAGTCACGGATTGACTCTGTATCCTCAGAGGTGTCCCTCATCAGAGCGGACATGCGCTCTATGAACACTAGATTGCAGGACGTGGAAATCAAAGCGAGCTGGCTGGTCACTGACACTTCCGATTTACAGCGGAGGGTGGATGATCTTCAAACTCTCACTACAAAGCTGGAGGTGCAGCTAGACGAATACGAAGGGCGCTCCCGGCACAATAATGTTCGCATACTGGGGGTCCCGGAAAGAGCGGAGGAGCCGGCAGCAGACCTATTCGTTGAAGAACTGGTCACTACTCACCTGAAACCAGCTAGGTTGTCCAACTTTTTTTCCGTTGAGAGGGCGCACCGCGTGCCAGGGGGAAGACCGAAGCCGGGGCCCCCCCTCGGCCTATTGTTGCTAGGATCTTCAACTACAGGGATAGGGACGTTATCCTCCAGGCTGCTCGAGTTGCGCCCCCACTGGCATTCCAGAACAGCACTGTAACTTTCTTTCCGGACTTTACCCTCAAGGTACAGCGACAACGGTGCAGCTTCTTGGATGTTAAACGTGCGCTCCGAGCCAAAAATATAAAATACGCCATGTTATTTCCAGCCAAGTTGAGGGTGGAGTCGGAGGGGAGGGCCTGGTTCTTCGCTACCCCTGAGGAGGCTTGGGACTGGCTGGATGGCTGGCGCTTGGCGGGGCAGGGGAAAAATAATCGTTCTCAAGGGCCTGGAGCGGAGGGGGTTCAGAGTGACACCGATGGGGGTGCCCCGTCGGGCGGACACATGGCTGCAGCTGGTGGCGTTGGATAATCTGGTCTGTATCCAAACCTTTTTTGGTGTGCTGGTTCCTCCATATTGGCCTGTTGGACTGGGCAGAGACCGGGTCCCCCTACTTGTGGTAGACCATGCTGCAGGACTGTGTGTATGGGACCGTTTTGTATTCTGGGCGATCGTCAATTAATACTTGTTACGATGCAAGTGTGACTACAGCTTTTTGGTATTACTGTTTATTCGTTGCCTTCCATGTATGGAGCGGGTGCTCGGTTGGATGTATGCACCTCCTAGTTTAAGGGGTGGGCGACAGGCACTCTGCAAGTTTGGGGTGGCGGGAGGTTGTAATTCCGCCATGTAGGGAAGCAGGGAGGGGGGTTGAGTTTGATATGTTGGGAGGGTTGGGTGCCTGTGCACTATGTCTCTCCGTTAAGAATCACATTCAATGTGCCCCTTTCGGGCTTTTCACAGTGCAGGGTGGGGAGGGGGGGGATGTTTCAATTTGTTTAGTCTTTTGTTATACAGGTATGACATACTTGACTTCATTTGATAACTGGCAACTACTACTCTATGCTTTTGGTACTATTGTCTTGGTGGGCGGAGGGTTCACGGGCTTGTTTCATGACATGGGCACTCGCGGGGGGCCCCCCACGGCTGAATATCCACACCTCAGGCCATGGCGGGAGTTACATCTAGAAGAGGGCTTAAATTGTTGTCATGGAATGTGAACGGGCCGGGGGACAGAATCAAGCGGGGCATAGTGCTCAAATTCTTAAAGCGTCACTCCCCCGATGTGATCCTGTTACAGGAAACACACTTGCTTGGAAACACCTGTAAAGCCATGTCCAGATGGGGATTCAAATTGGTGGCGCATTCTGCTTTTGGGTCTGGTTCCCGGGGCGTGGGCATAATGGTACGAAAATCATTCCCTATGACCATTGACCTTGTTCGCACGGATGGCCTGGGCAGGTTTGTGGCCATTTCGGGGACATGGGAGGGGAGTAACTTGAATCTCCTTTCTGTCTATGTGCCGCCGGGCATACACGCCCAGGCTTTTGTGGATCTGGGGAGTCTTCTCTTGGGGTTGCCAGAGGGTAGAGTCTTAATTGGTGGGGATTTCAACTCCATTGTCTCCAGCTCCCTTGACCGCTGGCCCCAGAGGCCCCTGCCCCCCTCCCGTATGCAGATTCACAGTTTCCTGGGAGCACTGGGCCTTGTAGACGTTTGGAGGAAACTGCACCCTGTTGAACAACAGTATACATTCTATTCCGGAGCTCATCGTAGTATGTCCCGGATTGACTACGTCCTGACCTTAGCTCATCACGTTGACAGTGTTAAGGAAATTCAGCACTTAGCTAGGGGCATTTCTGACCACGTGCCGATCCTGTGTCGCCTTGAGGTGGGGGAGCCCATTATAGGTCGCACGACACCGATTAACCCCTGGTACCTTAAGGTTCCCCAGATCGGTGATAGAATCCTAGGCGATTCTGATCTTTATTTTCAGGAGAACGAGGGGTCAGTCGATTCATCAGCGACGCTATGGGAGGCTTACAATACCGTTATTCGGGGGGTGGCTCTGTCTAAAATCGCTGCACTGAGGAAGGAACGACGTGCGGATATGATCCGCTTGGAGGGAGATATTTTACGGCTAGAGGGGGCACTTCGAGGTCAGAATTCGGAAGAGACACAACATGAACTGCAAATTAAAACCAAGGCATACACTGACTTAGCTACTGATGCCGCCAGAGCATTCCATAGAGCAACACTCAGCAGGATTTACGACATAGGGGTCAAGGCTGGTAAACTGCTGGCCTGGTTGACCGTAGAGATCAGGCCCACCGAGTGGTGGTTGAAATGGAGATGGATAGTGGTAGCCATCTCACTGCCCCGCAGGATATAGCCGACGCCTTTGGCCAGTACTATCAGACCCTCTACACATCCCAATCCTCGCACACGGAGGAGGAGGCATCCTCCTTTCTGCAAGACATCTCATTACCACTGCTCACCGAGGACGAGCGTCTTGACCTGGATCTAGACCTTACGGAGACGGAGGTTGAGAAAGCCATCCATGATTTACGTGGAGGGAAAGCCTCGGGTCCCAACGGTTTGCCTATTGAGCTGTTCAAACTCACGGCGGGTACGATTGCACCTTCTTACCAGAATGTTTCTCGAGAGTAAAGAGACGGGGATATTGCCTGTCGATCAGAGGCTTGCGACTATTGTAGTCCTCCTATAGGCCAATTTCCCTCCTCAATTGCGAGGCTAAGGTCCTGGCGAAGGTCCTCGCCTCTCGTTTGCTGAAGGGTTATCGTCCGCTTGGTCCATCCGGACCAGTCAGGATTTATGCCCGCTAGGAACACCTCCCTCAATCTGCGCAGACTCCATGGTGTGCTGTGCCGTGCCACTACCATTCGCGAGGACGCAGTAGTGGTTTCTCTCGACGCGGCTGCGGCCTTTGACACCGAGTGGTCCTATATGTTCGCAGTACTCCACAAATTAGGTCTGAGCCCTGAATATATTAAATGGGTTTGTCTCCTCTATCAATAGCCTCTAGCCCAAATAGTGGTTAATAACAGGAAATCTTCCACTTTTGCACTCGGCAGGGGTACCAGGCAGGGTTGCCCCCTGTCTCCGTTGCTTTTTGCCCTCACTCTTGAGCCACTGGCGATGTGGGTCCGAAGGGACCCTGTTGTCAGGGGACTCAGGTGGACCTCTGGATGGGAAGACCGCATATCGCTATATGGGGATGACATCTTACTTTATCTTGCGTCACCAACAGCGTCTCTAAACAGCGTCCTGAATATATTTCGGGTGTTCGGCGGCTTCGCTGGGTATACAATTAATTGGACCAAGTCGGTGCTCTATGTCCTCAGTGGGGTGGTGCCGCAACTCCCCCGCGGGTTTCAACTGGTGGAGGCCACTGACAGTTTCAAGTACCTGGGGATTTGGGTCTCTAGAGACCCATCCAGGTTTTACGAGCGTAATCTCTTACCGCCCTTGCAGCGTCTCCGCTCTGACGTCCGACATTGGAAATCACTCCCTCTCTCTCTTTTGGGGAGAGCGGCCCTTTTCAAGAGATGTCCCTCCCTCGATTCCTCTATGTTTTGCAAAACACTCCCCACTACGTTAGCTCCGCGTATTTTAAAGAACTAGACGGTCTCTTACGGGACCTTCTTTGGGAGGGTAAACCCCCTCGGATAGCCACACACAAGCTCACGCTGGGGTGGTTCGATGGGGACATTGCACTGCCGGACATTAATAGATACTATTGGGCATCTCATCTTGCAGCAATTAATCAGTGCACGTACAGGCAACAGGGCGATCCGGCCTTCCAGGTTGACAGGTGGCTCCTTCCGGGAGGGAGCTTTGAAAGGGCACTGTATGTGCGGTCGCTGAAACCAGCCTTGACCGGGCCCACCGGCCACGCGGTGCAAGTGTGGAAAGCCGCCACGAGGAGTTTGGGATGGGAGGGCAAGATCACACTGGCCACACCATTGTGGCACAATGAGCAATTGGGCAGGCTGACCCACTCGAAGGGTTTCGATCGCTGGGACCTCATTGGCATATCCAAGGTGGGAGACATGTAGAAGTCTGGAGACATCATTCCTTTCACGCAGTTGCAGCAGGAATTTGAGTTGGCTAGTTCGGAGTATTTTCGCTACCTCCAAATTAGACATGCCTTGCTCTCCGCGCTCCCCAGAGGAGAGTCACTCCCCGAGTCCTCTCCTCTTGAAGATAGAGTGTTGGATGGTGACTTGCCGGAGAAGGCGTGGCCTCTCCTCGAGAGGTTGCTATTTCTTCAAGGTTTCGATTAATTCAGCTAAAGATCCTCCACAGGTCCTACTTGTCAGGTCCACTATTGGTCCGGATGGGGTACAGTATAGACGGTGCGTGTTTCAGACAGTGTGGGCATGAGGGTACCTTTGTTCACACACTCTGGGAATGCGCTATAATTCAAAGGTATTGGGCGGCAGTGGTGGGACTCATTGAGGAGGTGTTGGGGCAGAAGATCGATTGTAACATCAAGCTTGATATTCTAAATGCCTGGGGCCCTACTGACCTTAATTCCAAAGAGCCCACATGGGTAACCTTGAGATTGATGGTGGCAAAGCGCAATATCGCAAGACTGTGGAGGACCCAGTCCCCGCCAATCATAGGGGACTGGAGTAAAGATATGGACTGGTGTATGGCCACAGAAAGAACCATATATGAAGCTAGGGGGTGCCCCGCCAAGTGGACTCAGATATGGGACAAATGGAACACCTACAGAGGAGGTATCTGTGAGCCTCCGAGGGCGAGGGACGAATTTGTTGCATGAGATCTTTATACGCTCTAACTGTGATTTTTGTGCTGTTGTTTCGCTATTTCTCCTCCATGTGTAACCCTTGTATCACAACCCTTGTTGCCACTGTATGTGATAATGTACCATTCTTGAACGTCAAGCCTGTTTTCAATAAAAAGATTTGACAAAAAAACAAACAAAAAAAAAATGTACATTTTTTTTTTACTTTTATCTGTGACATCGTCAGATCCATTGATGATGATGGAGTTGCCCATCCAAGTGCTTCTTGTTCAGTGGCAGTTGGATCCTGGAAAAAAAATCAAGACACTGTTACAGCAGCACAGGTTTCGCCGGAAGTCCTGCGTGGCTCCTTGTGAATGAATTTGTGGGAGCAGGCCGTATGTAACACCTATGTGCACGATGTTTTCAAGTTGGATAAGGGAGTCCAGGGCTTACAGCAAGCCCTGATCAAATGGAAAACCGTAGATAAGTTGATAGACTGCTTTATCTGATGAGTGTTCTCAGGTCACACTTTGCACTAGCCGAGGCCTCTTAAGAATCGGTCTACAAAGCTGGCCTGTCTGGAGGGCCACTTAGGCAATGTCCTTGTAACTGCTAGTGACCACCTTCAATACGATATATGATACGCGTGAGGTGTTACTTATGATTGCACTTCCATTGATTCATCCTTCTCAGTCTATGGATAGACCTATGGTTGCACAGGTCTACCACAATACATTCCAGGATGAAGTCATCAAAATTTAGTAGTAACCATAGCTCTCCTTCCCTGGTCCTGTTGGCTTGTATGACCCTATAATATGTTGGAGACTGCAATCCCTGTATAAAAGCCTTTCTCTAATTTCCTTATTACATACGACTCGCGTCATCGCTCGTCTCCTGTAATAAAGGAATTACGTAGCTGCTCAATTGTAATCCGTTACTTCAGTTGACTTCCGACATCACAATGCCTGCTGCCAGATCCAGCAGCCAGGATGAAAGGCAGGTCACTGAGCATAATTACAGCTGCAGTTTAAACAGTGAAAACTGAAACTGATGTTTCTTTCTTCTGATGTCTTTTTCGGAAAATAAAGTGATCAGAAAGGAACTATTGTGGCAAAATGTTAATTTTTTCAATGATATAGGTCATTACAGAACAAAATAGAATATCTGCATGTTTCCACACATTTGAGATACAGCATGTTTTTTAATCTGAGTTAGATTAAACTGGTTCTAATATATTTTTATACAAATTACTAACTGCTTTGTGGTGTATTTAATTTACTGTACAGATTCTGCTTTTATTCTTGTCTGCAATGAATATGAAAAATCAAGATACCGCAAGTCGCTCAAATCATTGGTAAAGATGATAGTGTGACCATGTATTCTAATTAATAAAATACGCTACGCCATACATTAAAAGAATATTGCAAATCACCCTGGATTTCTATAACCATATAAAGGAACTCTGCATTCGGCCTTGTTCCTTTATGTGGTTCTGAAAGTCCTATGTGACTTGCAGTGTCCTTATGTTGTACAGCAAGGGGTATTTTATACTGTATAAATCGAGATCAATAACATCACCCTATAATTATATTGCATCAAGTACATACCCGGCCCCTACATTGTCATTGTAAGTATCTTATTACCTTCCCATTGGCTATGTAACCCTATTAACTACTGTATTCTATAATGTGTACTTTGTGATGTAGTGTTGTGGACGATGCGGTGGATGCTCTGTAATATAGAGAGAGTTGCCAACAAGTGGAAATAGGTATAAAAGAGAAAATTTACAGTTTGTAGAAGATGAAAGAGCTGGAATTCGTGCAGTGGAATTCTTAGAGTACCATTCAGCACAATGTCACAGTACATAACATGTCTTTGATTCTGGCAATTAGAGGTGCAGGGATGCTTGATTTAAAGCTGGGAAAACATGAGACACTGGGATTGTAGAGATCAGAGCACTGCACCATGGTGTACAGATGATAAGGAGGTGATTAGCAGCATTCTGTGTTCATGGAAAAGGAAAGCAAGAGCAAAGAGAGAAATGAAGTGGAAAACCATTTACAAAATCGTTGTTTTAGAGAGCCTAGAAATTGAGCAATGGAAATAGGATCGGAAAAATCCAATAGGTGGGTGATGGATTGACTAGAATAAAAAAAGACATACTTTAGGTTTTTTTGATCGTATTTTGTTAAGTTTCTATTGCTTATTTTAAGCCCTCAATTAAGGGAGGAGAGAATGGCAAAAGTGAAAACTTTTGAGTGGGATAAAAAAGCGAAGGTATTTTAGTTTTGACTTAAACAATGAAGACTGTTGTGCTAGATTTCAAAGCCTGACTAGGAAGACATAGTATGAGACAAAATCCTGTTAGGCCGGATCTCCTTCAATATTGATGAAGAGTGTGAGTGAACGGATCCCTGGCATGAAAAGCGCTGCATGCAAGGCGGAGAAGTGTGGTGTTGTTTTATTGAGTGCCAGGGTAATTGACATCCTTTTAAGGTAGCATTATTTTACACGTAGTTGTGGTTAGATCATGAGACGTTTGTCTCAGTGTGGTTTACTTGTCCTGTCTGGCTTAGTAGACTCATTATGAAAACCATTGCAGAGTTAGAGCATTCCGCCTGGAACGTGCAAGGGGACTGATATGACCTTTAGTGGAGTCAGGCAGCAGATGTTCAGAAATTCCTGAAATACTGAGGTGAAACAGAATTCAAGCTGGTGAGCTGATGTGTGCCGGATTTGATTTTTTGGATAAACAACTTTATTAGGTTTTGAAATCGCCACCAAGTGGCTAACAAGATCCAGGCACAAAGGAAACATCCGGTTACATCTTCATAGATAAACTGTCGAGCCAGCCAAGTTCTATACAGTAGTGAGTCGTTGAGTCTCTCCGAGTTGTGCCGGATTTAGGATACAAGGTAGAGTTAATGTGGCTACACAACTTGTGGGAGGATTCAGGAAGAGATTGGCATTGCTTTTGAATCTAATTTGTTAATTGTATACCCTATTTTGATGCTAAAGATTAATATAAGTGTTGGTTTGCATTTAAATAGGTAATGTATCAGGATGTTATAAAGATGCAAATGAGTGGTACTGGAATTCTGATGATTCAAACATGTAGAGGCCAACATAGGTGCCACGACTGCAATCTAAAGAATGTTAATTAACCAAGGGGCCGATTCACAGAACTAATCTGAGATAAAATCCTAAACTTACTACTTTTGGTATTCACAGAAGGCATTTAGTAGTAGTAAAGTTAGGACTCCTAACTTTACTACTACTATACTGAATAAAATCCTAAACTTACTACTTTTGGTATTCACAGAAGGCATTTAGTAGTAGTAAAGTTAGGACTCCTAACTTTACTACTACTAAACTGAGATAAAATCCTAAACTTACTACTTTTGGTATTCACAGAAGGTATTTAGTAGTAGTAAAGTTAGGACTCTAACTTTACTACTACTAAACTGAGATAAAATCCTAAACCTACTACTTTTGGTATTCACAGAAGGCATTTAGTAGTAGTAAAGTTAGGACTCCTAACTTTACTACTACTAAACTGAGATAAAATCCTAAACTTACTACTTTTGGTAGTCACAGAAGGCATTTAGTAGTAGTAAAGTTAGGACTCCTAACTTTACTACTACTATACTGAGATAAAATCCTAAACTTACTACTTTTGGTATTCACAGAAGGCATTTAGTAGTAGTAAAGTTAGGACTCCTAACTTTACTACTACTAAACTGAGATAAAATCCTAAACTTACTACTTTTGGTATTCACAGAAGGTATTTAGTAGTAGTAAAGTTAGGACTCCTAACTTTACTACTACTAAACTGAGATAAAATCCTAAACCTACTACTTTTGGTATTCACAGAAGGCATTTAGTAGTAGTAAAGTTAGGACTCCTAACTTTACTACTACTATACTGAATAAAATCCTAAACTTACTACTTTTGGTATTCACAGAAGGCATTTAGTAGTAGTAAAGTTAGGACTCCTAACTTTACTACTACTAAACTGAGATAAAATCCTAAACTTACTACTTTTGGTAGTCACAGAAGGCATTTAGTAGTAGTAAAGTTAGGACTCCTAACTTTACTACTACTATACTGAGATAAAATCCTAAACTTACTACTTTTGGTATTCACAGAAGGCATTTAGTAGTAGTAAAGTTAGGACTCCTAACTTTACTACTACTAAACTGAATAAAATCCTAAACTTACTACTTTTGGTATTCACAGAAGGTATTTAGTAGTAGTAAAGTTAGGACTCCTAACTTTACTACTACTAAACTGAGATAAAATCCTAAACTTACTACTTTTGGTATTCACAGAAGGTATTTAGTAGTAGTAAAGTTAGGACTCCTAACTTTACTACTACTAAACTGAGATAAAATCCTAAACCTACTACTTTTGGTATTCACAGAAGGCATTTAGTAGTAGTAAAGTTAGGACTCCTAACTTTACTACTACTATACTGAATAAAATCCTAAACTTACTACTTTTGGTATTCACAGAAGGCATTTAGTAGTAGTAAAGTTAGGACTCCTAACTTTACTACTACTAAACTGAGATAAAATCCTAAACTTACTACTTTTGGTATTCACAGAAGGTATTTAGTAGTAGTAAGTTAGGACTCCTAACTTTACTACTACTAAACTGAGATAAAATCCTAAACCTACTACTTTTGGTATTCACAGAAGGCATTTAGTAGTAGTAAAGTTAGGACTCCTAACTTTACTACTACTATACTGAATAAAATCCTAAACTTACTACTTTTGGTATTCACAGAAGGCATTTAGTAGTAGTAAAGTTAGGACTCCTAACTTTACTACTACTATACTGAGATAAAATCCTAAACTTACTACTTTTGGTATTCACAGAAGGCATTTAGTAGTAGTAAAGTTAGGACTCCTAACTTTACTACTACTAAACTGAGATAAAATCCTAAACCTACTACTTTTGGTATTCACAGAAGGCATTTAGTAGTAGTAAAGTTAGGACTCCTAACTTTACTACTACTAAACTGAGATAAAATCCTAAACTTACTACTTTTGGTATTCACAGAAGGTATTTAGTAGTAGTAAAGTTAGGACTCCTAACTTTACTACTACTAAATGCCTTCTGTGAATACCAAAAGTAGTAAGTTTAGGATTTTATCTCAGATTAGTTCTGTGAATCGGCCCTCAAGTGCCTCCAATGTAATAAACCATTTAGAATGAGTTGCTATATGTAATGAAATAAATAAATTAAATGAAGGGCACTTTGCAAAATGGAGTTCCTTATACCAAACACTTTATTTTATAATACACACACCCACCCCCCCAGTGGGAAAACAAAGTACCCTGTACTTACCACCTTTGCCATCTAACATATCTGGAGCCGCTGTACTGTCACTGGCTGTGCAGTGAATGCTTTGCCACAGCTCCCTGTGCAGGCCTAGTTAGTGCTGTGTGCTATACCCCCTTCTTGCATGATTGCAGGAGTAGTGCTGTTCAAGTAAGCCTGCCTGCATGAATACTTGACATATGGGTACCTGGCTACTGTTATAAATCAGATGCTTCCTCTCTGACTCGAACACTTACTGGATGCAGATCTGCTGTCCTGTATTTTTCCTGTTTTTGCTGCACCTTTCCTTAACTGTTAGCCTCTCCTCGCTCCCTACATTCTTAATGTATATTCTCTATGCAACTTAAAATTCCGTCGTCTGCTCACCTATCAGTTTGTCCACATCTGTTGGACTCTTTATACATGACTAGATGCTTTGGAATTGGCTATATTTTATTGCTGCCAATGATACATTATTTTTGATTGTTTGCCTGACCATATTTGGGCTGCATTTAACCAGCACCTTATGAAAAGGTTCTGTGATACATTACATGATTATATATGCTGAACAGGAGCAAGCACAGGCTGGATGAGTGGTGGCATCCATAAATTCTGGTGCATGTTTTTTTCTAGACAGCACTGTCTTTGAAGTGACATTACACTGATAAGCTTGGTAAAACCACCAGTACTTTGATAAGTGCATAATAGTGCTGGGCATGTGTAAGTATTAACAACTTGGCAATGTTTAAGAGTGAACAACCCATAAATTGACACGTCTCTTCTCACTACTACTGCACAAGTGGAGAAAAACACCCAAAGGGTCTCTATCTGAATGCTGGGATGGGGGAGCCGAAAAACTGCTGGCACTACAAATTACAAGAGTTAAAAATAATCTGCCTGGCATTTAGTGGACATGAACATATTAGTGGAGGAGGGAATGTGACAGGCAAATCTGCAACCATATTTCTGTTCACTCTCTGCCTGTTGATATTTGGGAATCAATGGAGGCAACCTGGAGACTCCCTGGTGTGGCTTATTATCTTAATTGAAGATTCTGAGGAGATGCTCAGTGAAAGAATGGGGGTTGTTAACTGCAAAACTTGAAGATTCTTTCTCTACTGTTGCAGTTAAATGTAACTTGGGGACTGCAATGTGCATCCTACTGACTTTGATGACAGGTGTGTTAAATTCTCTCAGTAGCACCTGAACTAAATCACAACATAAATGTTACCAATTTTAGATTGAAATCTGCCACCAATAAAAACATATTTTTATGGATGTCTGAACACCAAGATTAAAACGTGGGAAAGGAGAAAAACTCCCAGGAAAAAACTGACCGTTCCTATCCTCTCCCTAACCCAGCAAGCTAATAAAAAGATACTGCAATTAATGCCAATATCGGCCACACTCACCAGCCCTCCCGCAGCAACATACATGTAACATAAATAAGCAGACAAGACAACTTTTTGGTGGGAAAAATTGCTGCAGGTTTATTAGCATACCAAATATGCCAACATGGTGGGTTATCTTACAGGCGATCCAAAGGCAAGCCACCCCTCGCGGCCTACCACCTGATGGGCCAACCTGCATCGTGGCCTTAGCCAATCGGTGCTTAGCGGTTGTGGTGAGGGGATAGCCCCTCCCACTTCCGGTGAACCATCGGTCCACCCTATTACTCACGCCCCCCCTAAGAGGGGCGGAGCGTTCAAGCGACCCCCGGTTGTACAGGTTTCCAACCACCCGTAGGACAGACGGGGCGCCGTCGCACCCCAGGGTCCACCGCACAGACTTCCTGGGGATATTAGGCCTCAGCACCCTTTGTGCTCCTGAAGAGGGTACCCTTGAGTACCTTTCCGCCTCTGGATCGCCCTGTAACTCCGCCACAGCCCTGGGTGTGGCGACCGTCACAGCCAGGGCCCCACACCAAGGCCGGTGCTCCTACTTACATCCCGCTACTTCCAGGGCCTCCCCTAGATCCAGGAGGAACAAGTCCATGCCTATTCTGGAGAGATGTACCCCATCGTCCTCGAAACACCCTGTGGATTTGGCATGAAGCCAAACCCCATTTGTTCGGTGAATTTACGCATCGCGCTATTAACTCTCCTGCGCGCAGCCTCCATTGCTTCCCCTGATCGGGCTCCCTGCCACAGGAGCCGGGGAGTGATCTCGAACCACCACAGTTCACATGTCCCTAACTGGTTGCTTAATTTGCAAATTGTGGCCTTCATGTTTTGAAGCAATGTCCTTTTGCCCAGGGCCATCAGGTCGTTACCCCCCAGGTGTATAACTAGCACGTTGGGGGGACGGGTGACTCCCCCCAGTTTCTGCTGTAGTTTGCCCAACAACCCATTCCATCGCATGCCCGGG
Organism: Calotriton arnoldi; assembly: GCA_963921515.1. NCBI lineage: Eukaryota > Metazoa > Chordata > Amphibia > Caudata > Salamandridae > Calotriton > Calotriton arnoldi. The sequence goes on along the minus strand of CAWUFW010000982.1, from coordinate 3,127,807 downwards.
TACCCCAGCCAAGTTATCTCGGTGTTGGAAAAGCCATGCCTCCACTTCCTGCTTTCAGCCCACTGTGCCAATCTGCAGACGCCAGAGTGGCCAATCACCCAGACCTTTGTTCCTGGCAAATAAAGAAATGTGATGTTGCAAAACGTTTATTGACAACACAGCACGCCAAAATGCAAACAGTAAAATACACTACACAACACACTGCTGCCAGTAACCGGGAACCGGTTGCTGCAAGCAAATTAAATTTCGTGGTTCATGGCCATACCAAATTGCAAACCGAAAATTCACTTCACAACACACTTCTGCCAGTCGCCAGGACCCGGCTGCTGAACAAATATTAAAGTTTGTGGGCTCATGGCCGTATGTATCTCTTGAAACAGTGGGATTCCCAACGCCCCACCTGTTTGATACCCTCTGCTGGCAAGCCTTCCTTAAACGCTGTAGTTGCTGCCCCTATCCGGAAAGAGTGGCTGCAGAAACGCTTGCTAGGGTCCTTGTTGCCAGACAGCGCCAGGCACGCGTGCATAATGTGTTCCACCTGGTACTTTGTAAGGGGCATGCCGTCTGCATGGAGAAAAAGGTAACCGTCTGCTGCCGGGCGCAGGGCCAGATAAGCGGTGAACAGACTGACTGGGCAATACCTGCCATCCCCCAGACTGTGCAGCCAGAACACCCTTCCCTCCCCGCACTGATCCGTCTTAGACCTTCTTAGCGTTATTTTGAGGGAATCCCCTGAGAGCACCGCATCTTGTATTTTCAATGCCACCCCAGACCTGTCATTCTTGGCTCTGGCCACCAACTCACTAATTCGAAGTGCCCCGAAGAAAGCCAGGCTGAACGTGGCAGCAAACAATGCCGACTCAAAAGCTGAGTGAGTAGCCTTGTGCATCCAATCTAGCATCCCCTGCAGTGTCTCAAAGTCTATGGGGGACCTATTGTCCAGTGCCTTTGGTTCGCTCCTGGCCCACCCTTTTAAAGGATTTGGTGGGATCTGACTGGCCCCTTAGTCTAGCGTGGTGGCTGATTGCTGCAAGATGGCCCAAAATCCAAGAATGACTCTTCCCGTTGTCTTTAGCCCACAATATGAAAGACTATACTCTGCTTTCTAAGGAAGACCCACCTTCTTCCCAGGCTCCCACCACTGAACAACATTTTTGAACGCAGGACCTATATCTCTTATTTGTCCTCGGCGCTAGGGATAGCTCACCCAGCTCCCTCAGTCGATTTTCCACTTCAACAGGAGCCAAAGGTGTGCCGGGATAGGGGTCCCCTCCTCTCTCGCTCTCGGCCACGTCTCCCGGAACCGGCGCCACTGAAAACGAGAGAGAGCATCAGCCGCTGTGTTCTGCACACCCTGAATGTGTCGCGCCCTGCATTCAACATTATTGTACAGACACGCCCGCACCAACTCCCTCAAGAGGCTCAATACCAGGGGGCAACTCGCTGACTGGGAGTTAATGGCCTGCACTACCGCCAGATTGTCAGACCACAAGAGGACCCTCTTAGCCGCCAGCACTGCAGGCCACAAGTGGAATGCCACCACAATCGGGAACAACTCTAACACTGTGATGTTGGCCGTGATCTTTTTCTTGTGCCAGGCGTTGGGCCATTTCTCTGCACACCATTCCCTGTCTAAAATGGCCCCGAATCCTTCTCTGCCTGATGCGTCTGTATATAGGCTAGGTCGGGCTGCCAGCAGGAGCCCTCCAAATTACTGAGCCGTTAAAATTGGCCAGGAACTCCACCCACATGGCCAGGTCCTGTCTCATGCCTTTGCTTAATTTCACCATGTGGTGCTTCTTTGTGACCTTGGCAGTGGCCCTGGCTAACCTGGCAAACACCCTACCCACTGGGATGACCCTGGCTGCAAAATTCAGTTTCCCCAGTAGGCTTTGGATGCCTTCCACGGTGGCCCTGTCCTGCCCAACCACAGACTGTATGTGTTGTGCTAGGTCACGAACCTTGTCTGTCGGCAATCTGGACTCCCCTGAGATTGTATCAAGCTCGATCCCCAGAAAAGTTAAGACCTGCACCGGACCCACCGTTTTACCTGGCGCGAGGGGGACCCCCAAGTGACAGGCCAATTGCTTGAAATCCGCAAGGGCCTGCTTACAGTCCTGCGTGCCGTCACTCCCTATGAACAAGAAGTCATCTAGGTAAAGGGTCACCCCTTCCACCCCGTAGGTCTCCTGGAGGGCCCATTGCAAGAAGCAACTGAACGCCTCAAAATATGCTCACGACACAGCGCAACCCATGGGCATGCATTTGTCATAAAAGTACCTGCCCTCCAGCTTGAAACCCAGCAGGTGATGGCTGCTCGGGTGGACTGGTAGCAAGCGAAAAGCAGATTCGATGTCCGCCTTGGCTAACCAGGCCCCTCTGCCCGCCCTCCTGACTAGGTCCAATGCCACGTCCAGAGTACAATAAGACACGAGCAGGTGCCCTCCTCCAGCCCATGGTTAACTGATGCCCCTTCTGGGTATGAGAGGTGGTGAATTAATCGAAAAGCCCCCAGTTCCTTCTTAGGCACCACCACCAGGGGCGAGACCACAAAGTTGTCCAGCGGGGGTTGCAAGAATGGACCCGCCACCCTGCCCTGCTCTACCTTGTCCTGGACTACCTATGGTTGCTCTCTCGCCGATCTAAGGTTGTCTGCCTCTCTGCTGCCCAGGGGGCCCACGTAGGGGATCTTAAAGCCTTAGCTAAAACCAAACAGCAGCATGCGGCTATCTGGTTCGTTGGGGTACCGTCTGAGGAGACGCATGATGTTGGCCAGGCTGACAGGGGAAGGGTCTTTGGTGGTGTGCCCGGGTGTTGGTGGACTAGCTGTGGTGAAAAGGCTCCCGGATAAGTCTGAGTCGCTCGCAGGGACAAGGTGGTGCGCAGGGGCGGGCGATGGGTGGGGGGAGGGGGGAGCTAGAGATACTGGTGATCTTTCAGCCTCAACTTTGTTGCCCGCCTTTGCCGGCTGGCTGTCTGTCCTGCTTTGTGTGGCAAGAAACCGCTGGGTGGGTCCCACCACATGTGTTACATGCGTGCAGGAACTTGCACGTCCTACCCCAGGAGCAGGATCCATTGTTAAAAAGGCGGCATGTACCCGGGGGGACCTCCTGAAACCTCCCCTTTGTCTCCCCCCCCCTGCGTGCCCCGCGAAATGCCTGTTTGCCCCTTGCGCCTGCTTGAAAGGACCCCTTGGAAGAAGATTGTCCCACCTGTGTATTTACCTGGGGGCCTCCGCTCTGCTGCGCACGGGCACCCATATGGTCCATCCAAAGCTGGACCTCTTTTTGGTCCCAACCCATCTCCGGGCACTGGGACATCTTACTCCTGAACTCCCTATCATAATTCAACCAGCCATTTCCCCCCCACTTCATAGCCTCGTTGTGTATTGTCCTAGAGTACTGCACCAGCCCGGGGCCCTGCTCTGGAAATTTCTCCATCGTCACTGAAGCTAGGATGGAGAAAGCCTCGAGCCAGTTTGCTATGTTCTTCTCTGGCCAAGGCTGGTATTTTACTTTTTTATCATCCTCCTTTGCCCCTATCTTCCTGGCGTCCAGGCCCTCTTGGCCCAGCATGAGCAGGGTAAAAATGTCTATAAATTCCCGCCTCCAAATTCCTTCTTTGGCTGCCTGGGGCACCTGCCAGGCCAGTGAGCATCGCCCAGACAGCAGCGGGGCGGTGGTGACTTGTTGAACCATAGCGGGCATGGGAGTGGGTGCGAGAGGAGACACTACAGATGCGGCCCCCGTACTGGTGTTCCCAGGAGGCGGGACCGGGCTGGATGTTTGGGGGAGGAGCGAGACGGGTGCTGGCACTGTGATTTGCCCCCCGGAGGAAGGGGTTGCAGGTATCCCCACAGCCGCAGTGGCCCCATCTGCCCCACTGGCTCACCAACACCTGCTGACCATACACTTGCCGCTGCTAACGGTGCCCTTTCCCGTGTCCTAACGCTGTTGCACAGATGCGCGTGGCTGGGGCCAACAGTACCTGCTTGAAGCTGTGACATAAAACTGTTCATTGTGTCCATGAGTTTAGCAAGCTCATCCCAAGTGGCGTAGTTACCTTGGGCCACGGTACTGTCCGTCGGGGTGGGCGGCCCCGGGGGCGGGGGAGCACCCAGCGCTGTAACGACCTCCTTGGGGGTCTGAACTGTTCTGCTTCTGGGTGGCGGAAGCGGATCTGCCGGGAAGACCCTGATCGTGGGCTTGCGAACCCGCTTAGGCCTAGAGGGGCCTGCCTCTGCGCCGGGCTGTCGTTCTGTAGTGGGGGAATCGCCGACGATCCCCGAGTCCTCCTGCTTGGGAGAGTTCATAATGCTGTTAGACCACGCCAGGCCTTTGACCTTGGCCATCTCAAAGAAATTCGCCCATTGCGCGTCTTGTGAAGTGCCCGGCATCGAGTCCTTCACCTGGGACCTCTCCGGGAAAAGGGGGGGGAGCCCTGGCTATCCATGCCGACCTCTGTCGCCTCACGGGCCACCGATCTGAGGAGAAATTTTTTTGGGTCAGCGAACAGGATTTACTGCGTTGTCCAGGGAGGACCTCCCAAGTCCCCTGCTGCCCCCGGCGCTCCTTGCCCCACCTTCCCCTATACTTATTGTGCGGTATCGGGAGTGGACCTGGGGCGTGACGTGCCCAAAGGCTGGTTCAAAGTGTGCCCTGCGTGCACTGATGGTGTGGAGGGGGGCTGGGGGGGGAAGAAGACGTTAGCTGCGACCGTGGCGCGAGATAGCGACCCTTAGCGCCCGCCCGCATTGCTCCTGGTGCCCCCCCAGTGGGCACCGGTGCTGTCTCTCCTGTTCCCACCCGCCGGTGCGAGCCCTGACCAATACCTGCTCCTAATTCCTGCTGTTCATCCCTTTTCGTCGGACCGCCTGCGACGTCGCTTCCCTAACGAACAGTTCTGACCTGGGATAAAAAGGAGAGTTTTAGTGCGCTCCGGGACGAGCCCTGCGTCCAGGAACCCCTCACGCACTGCCGCATCTCTGCTGGTGACCCTTGGTCCCAGTACCTACTGCGGGCACTTTAGTCGCCGGACCCCCCGAAGCAGGGAACATGATCGAAGGACACAGCCCCTGCAAGCAAAGAAAAGTTAGCCACGCACATCAATGTGTACATTTACTGCATACGTGTCCCAACACTTGTTAAGACAGTAAAGGGGGGGGGAAGGCGTACTCCCACGCCCTGTACATGCATCATACGAGAGCACCCCCCCAAAGTTGTCCCGGACCAAGCACAGAGCAAGAAGGCAGCATTGCCCGTAACGTTGAAATGCTTGTGAAATGGCTGTGCAATCACCCCTCCCTTAAAAGCACATTTGTAACGCAGTTAAAACCATTTCTATTTCATGCCCCTCATGGAGGATCCTGACACACCAGGCATAGAACACCAACATCAGCAGCCTTTGCTGTTGGGGCTGGGCCCTGGCTCGCATGCTGACTAACAGACACGCTTGCCCGACTATCGCCCCCGAGATACCTCCCCTTTGAGTAAAGTCATACATCACTTGTCCAGAGTACCCTTGTCCTGCTAACACAACCCCCCAAAATGCCCGTGTCACCTGCAACACCATAGTAGCAGTGCGTGACGTCAATGCTGGAGGAGCCGTAAAATTGTGCAACTATGTTACTGCTCTTATCCTTCCATCAGTGGACCTCTTCCCCACTATAAACATTTCAGAGTAAGAGTCACACAGCAACGAGAGGAAACAGAGCAGCCCACGTACAAAATCTGACCCCTTCTGGACACACCCGGCACCTGAGGCGCCCTCTCTCGGGCGCCCTCTGCCGGCACACCGATGAACCTACCTCCGGCTCCTGCAGGTCGACCACGTTACAGGCGCGGGAGCGGCCGCTTAATTTCAACCGTACGTGCATGCGCTCCCTAACCTAAGCGGGCGAGATGCCCGACCGTGCCCGCTTCCAGTGCACCTGTGACTGGCCCCCGCGCACCGCGGTCAATTGCAGGGGAGCCTGGACCCGGTTCCGGTGTTTCCCGGGGGGAGAGGAAGAGGCGGGAGTGGCCGGTACTATAAGGAGGCCACCGCGGGCCAGAGTCCGATGCGGAAGGAGCCGGATATTAAACATGGCCCCCGCGGCCGTGAATCGATGCAGGTTGAGGCGGCCTACCGCATGGCCCTGTTGGCTCACTCGGGCCGGGGTCCGGATATGTATGAACCAATCAAGATGACCCCCCGTGGAAGGGTCAGAAATGGGGGAGAGGAGCAGGCACATATTTAAATTGGCCCTCCGAGGGCCGGGTCAGATGTGGCACCTCCGGGCACTAAAACCTGTGAAACCGCCACCGAGCAGCGCGAGGGTATTTGCCCACCCCGGCATCCTGCTGCAACTCTGCGGGCGAGATTGCCAACTGCCGTGCCGACCTCCGCCCCCTTCACCCACGCATCCCATTTGGATTCACCCCTTCTACCGGGCCCCGGCCCCGCGCCTGGGTGGAGGCACCCGGCACGCCTGGTCCCCCCCTGCCCCGCTCCCCCTGCTCCACATGTGTTGTTTTCTTCACATGCCCGGGGAGGGGGATACAGGGGGCTCGTTGTCTGCCACGATGCACTATGATGCCTGGCTAGTGCGCTATCATGGCCGCGACCTAGTCGCGTTGGGTGGTGGGGAAGCGGAGAAAAGGAAAGCCCTATTCCGCCATCTAAGCCGCGGCCATGCGCAGCTGCTGCCCACGGGCCCACCACCCCTCCCGCCCCGACCCCCGTCCCGCTACCTAGTCCCACGGTACCAGCAAGCGTAGTACCCGGGGGGCATGTCGGGGCTCGCTGGGACAGGGCCCCTCCCGGGCAATGCCCGCGCGGTGAGTCCCCTGCTTTGGCCAGGGAGGTAAGAACATTTCTGCCAAGTAGGCAAAGCCCGCAATACACCATGCGGCTTTAATCCCATACAACTGCCCCCCCTTATCCCGATACCGGGCCACCCCCGGCTGTAGATGAGGACTAGTTCCGGGGCCTAAGACCGCCCCAAACCTCGCCACCCCGCGGGCCGTGGCGCCCCCATGGGGGTGATGAGGAGGCAGTAAATATCCTGTATTCAAAAAGTGCGACCCTTACGGGTCTCAGGGCGCTGTAGCTGGAAGGCCCTACCCGAGAGCGAGGCCGCGGCCTTGCCGACCAGGCCTGAGGCAGCTGCTGCCCGCGGGACCACAAACCTTTCCCGGCCCCCCGGCCCGCTCCCTAGCTCCCGAACACCCCAAGTTGCATCCAGAGTTGACTGAATGGGGCAAGGCTGGAGCTGGGACAGTGCCCCTCACGGGCAATGCCCGCGTGGTGGGGCCCCTTACTAGGGCCGGGGGGGGGGAGGGGGGCTGAAGCCAGGCCCGCATAGCACTAACCTCGTGGTCCGACGCGACCTCGATGCAGCAGCTCCAAACGGCATCAAGGTGAGGGACAAAGAGGCCGCCAGGTGGGCGGGGGAGGCATATATACCTCTCCCCTTCCCCCACCTCGGCTGGAAGTGACGCACGGGACCCCAAAGGGGTCACCGGACACTAGGCTGTCCAGTGTGCCATCCTGTGGCACTAAAGGGGCCGCCCTCTTATGAGGGTCCCCTGCGGGGACGTGTCGGTCAGCCCGCAAAGTTAGAGCAGTGAGCATGCAAATTGCTGCCTTGAAAGTCAATGTGCATCTCCTTCAGTAGAATCTAAACTTTTGTCAGATAAAATTGAGACCAGGAACAGTGGTGAGGCTGGCAACACCATTGAAATCTGTCAACAATACATGCATCTCACCAAAATACTCTTGCTGATTGCAAAGGTCTATGAAAAAATATGAAGCCCATTCAGAGAGGAACAGGGCAGCTGGTTGACGCCGGTCGGGAGAGCTCGGCGTCTGGGGATGGCTGTGCTGTGATCATAACGCATTGAAACATTGAAACCTCCTGATGACATAAGGGCATTAAATATTTTATTTACCACTTGTTTCTTTCTCAGCCAGTGAGACTCCCCAGTCCGGAGAGTGAGCGTGTGGGCTACCGGCAGACGATCTCCCCTGGGCTGGAGTGCTGCGAGCTCTGCATTACAACGTGTTCGCACTGCATGGGGATGCATCTGCTTCTTGGTCGGCTTGGGCAGATTCAGTCATCCGCGGGCTGCTTGCTCGAAATTGAAATGCTGGGAAGTTTCATCAAGCCTCAACCTGAAAGTAAGACCCAGTGCTGTGCTGTATGGATGCCAGAGAAGCAGCGTATGCCTCTTTAAAGTACCTCTGAACACTACTCCTAGCGGGGAGCCCAGGAGTTTGATAGGGGGCTGAAAGGGCACTGGGCTGAGGCAGTTGGGCCGGGGACAGAAGCTTAGTCAATGGCTATTGAGTGACACTGCTGAAAATGCGGGAGATGACCCCTCAATAACAGAAGGCAGGATGGCTGGTCGACGCCAGAGGGCAGATAAAAACTGATATTCGCTTTGCTCTGGAACAGGAAGGAGGGATCCCGCCAGTCCTCTGGGGAAGACCCGCAACCACAGTACAGCTCCCATTAAGGTGTGGCCAGTTAAGAAACCAACCGCAAGCCTGAGAGACTTGACACACACCTCAGCCAACAAAAGGCCCTGGAAACCTTTTGCGAAACATACTCTGTTGCTTTACTCCTACTTTAGGATAATGGATAAAGCAAGAACAGTGGCCGAAGGCAGCTGTAGACTCCCTGGTTGAGAGTGGTCGCCCTCAGGACAGTACTGTAGGTGAGGAGGGGGAGCAGTGCCAATTTCCCTAATGAATCGGTTCGAACCACTTCAAAATGCCAGAGAAGAGGGAACTATGTGTACCTGCAAACCCCCTCACTGAAGGCTCAGGCAATGAGTGTAGCAATGCTATGGAGGCTGAGAAGGAGGCACCACTGAAAGGGGGTTCACAGGATACCCAGGGCAGAGCGTGTAGCACTGTGGAGTATATCCTTTTGAGACTCTGAATAGATATAATGACAAAGTTTGAAATATCTGAAGCAAATCAAAAAGAAATCCATGGGAAATGTAGCATCTTGGAGAGAAAGTTTGATAACTTGGCAACATAAAGTGCTACTCTGGAGGAGAATTTGGAAAAATGAGTCTGGTTGCACGTTCTAACTCTCAGGAGATCGAAGGACTAAAGTTGCAAAATAAGGCGTTAATGGATGACCTAGAAAGGTCGGAAAATCACGCTGAATATTCTGAGGCTGCTGGGGATTCCAGAGGGATCGGAGGTAGATTATTTAAAGGTGTATGTGATTGGACTTTTAAAGGAGGGGTTCCTGCAGAATAAACCGGAGATTGATTTGGAGAAGGAAATACGGAGAGTGCATAGGGACCCGTTTAAGCTTCCTCTAAATCGGAAAACCCCATGAAGAATCCTTGAGAATTTCCACAAATACATGATTAAGGAGTTAATTTTAATGTGTGCATTAAAGGGGAAGTCTAAATCGTTTACCGATTACTCGTACCAAGTGAGGTCCGATATGAGCAAGAGAACAGCACAGCCACAATGGGAACTGGGTACTAGGATTGACGAGCTACAGAAGCTGGGGTCCAGAGTTCAGATGAGGTGTCTTGCAATGTTACGAATAATGTGGAGGAACAAGTGGATAACCTCAGAGACGCTGATGTAGATGACCTGATAGGTGAAATGAAAGTGGCTAATTAAGATGCAGACTAGGAAAGGAGGTTGTTGGGCTTGGCCCTTTTTGCCGGGTCATCCCTGAACTTTTTACCTTCCTCCTGTATTTTTCTGACCTGTTGTTGGCTGTTTTATGACTCTGGGCACTTTACCACTGCTGATCAGTGCTAAACTGCGTATGCTCTCTGTTATAAATTGATGTATGGATTAGTGACTCCATGTTTGACCTATTTGATTCACTGTCAGACCCTAGTACAGTGCACTGGTTGTGCCCAGGGCTTGTGACTCAAATACTGCTGGTGGGCTTGCAGCACTGGTTGTGCCACCCACAGAAGCAGCCTGTAAAAGTGTGTCTCAGGTCTGCCATTGCAGAGCCTGTGTGCAGGCTGGTACTGCCATGTTGACTGGGCAAGTACACCCACTTGCCAGCCCCTAAACCTTCCCTTTTCTGCATATTAGTCACCCCTATGGTAGGCCCAAGGGAAGGGTGCAATGTAAGTATAAGGTAGGACATGCCCTGGTGTGTGTGGCATGCCCTAATAGTGAATTACAGCCATTTTCGTTTTTCACTATTGCAAGGCTACCTGTTCCCCATAGGCCAGAATGGGCAGTTTGATTATTACATCTTATAATCCTAACTGACCCAGGGAACATGGTAGAAAAACGAATTTAGTATGCCTGAACTCAGAATGATAAAATACATCTTTTAGTGAAGTTGGTTTTAACATTCTGTGTTTGAAAATACCACTTTTAGAAAGTAGGTATTTTCTTGCCTAACTATCCAAACCTGCCTCTGCTAGGTTGTGTATTCCATGTCTGGTTTGTGAGTGACAGGGGCTGGGGGATTCCAGGAGACAGGGTGAGTCATCACAGGGCTGAATAGAGAGATCTGCATGTAGATGGGTGGGAGGAGTTACACCTGGGACCTGAATAGGGCTGTGCCTTCCCTCCACAGTGCTGGCTCCACCTCCTGTGGTGTGTCTGATGTCTCCACCTCCTGTGGTGTGTCTGATGTCCCTGGCCTACACTGTGAAAGGAAAGAAAGGAGTCTTGTCAACAAAGTGCTCCAGGACTGACCAGAACTGGTTTGGGCTAGGCAAAGGCCTCTCTGCCTTCATAGACAAAGGATTTTTGTGTACAAAAGAGGGGACCCAAACCCCAGAATTTTAGATCAGATCACTTTGGGAAACAAGAAGAAACCTTTGCTGAGGAGAGGAACCAGAGAAACTGAGGAAGAGACTATCCCTAAGCTGAGTGCTGTTTGAGGGATTGGCCTGCAGTAGTTGCCTGACTGCCAAAGAAAGGAGAAAGGAACTTTGTGTGTACTTTCATCAACTTGTAAAAGATCTCCAAGGGCTTGAGAGAAGAGCTTGCCTCCTGCTGAAGTCTCAGGGACAACAGACTTCACCAAACAGCTCCCCAAGAGTCTTTCTGGAAAGTGCCTGCTGCTGTGCTGGACTTTCTGAGGGACTGCATGTCGCAAGGAGCTGGAAGCGTGACTCACGAAGGAGAAGCGTCGCCGCCGCAGCGCCTCGCATCGCCGAAGAAAAGGATCGACGTCGCATCAGACGCCGCCGCATCAACGGAGAAGAGTGTCGCCGCCGCTGCCACATCGTTGCCGAAGCGCCTCGCATCGCCGGAGAAGAGGACCGACGTCGCATCGGACGCCGCCGCATCACCGGGAAGCGTGTCGCAGGGCCTGTCGCGGCTCAGAAGAATCGTTGAGTCGCCGCACGGCCGTTGGGCATGCACGCATCGTGTGGCATCAAGAAGACGCCATCTTTGTCGCATTGCACCGGATCTTCATCGCATCACGGCGTTGCTGGTCGCATCGCCACGAAAGCGCAGTAAGAAACTGACGCATCACCTCCCCACGCCGAGAAGAACCGACGCATCCCCTATGCATCAGTAGGGACCCGACGCATCACCGTTCTTGCGTGTAAGGAACTGACGCATCACCTTCCCTGCAACACTTTCGTTGTATAGCGTTACGCATCCAAAGGTTCATTGAACTCAAAGTGTCGCATTTTACATCTTAAGAGAACTAAGCTAATTCTACCATTTTTGAAGTACAGTATTGTGGATTTTTGTCGTTTGTGGTCTTGTGTTAAATCTATATAAAAGGTACTTATTTTTAATATACAACTGGTGTGGTGTCCATCTGTAGTGTTGTCACTGGATTACTGTATGTGTTCACAAATGCTTTACATACTGCCTCTGAGATAAGCCTGCCTGCTCGTGCCAAGCTACCAAGGGGGTGAGCAGGGGTTATTTTAGGAGTGTACCCCCTTACCCTGACTAGACGCTAGGGGCCCTATTTGGTCAAAGGTACCTACCTCTGCCAACTAGAGACCCCCAAATCTAACATTGGTGGTCAGCGGTGAGGATTCTGGACTTGCATTTGTGACTCATGTACAGTGATTGGTGAAGACTACTAGTGAGTGCAGACCAAACGCAACCACATACTATTTTTCCCTGTTTCCCTTTGGACTTTGGTTTTTGAAACTCTGGTTAGTTGTTGCACCTGTTGGGCCTTGTCAAAATGGAAGTCAACATTTGGCACCTGGATATCTACAAGATAAGGGAACTAAAAGTATTTTGCAAGGAGAGGGGGCTACCTGTGAAGAGGAGATCCACAAGGCAGGATCTTGAGGCAGCCCTGCATAGCTATGAGGTGCTACGCTGGGAAGCAACACTAGCAGATGACTCTGAGGAGGAATCTGAGGGGGAGGATCCCCAGCCAGAATACCAAGAGGGCAGTGGCCCTGAGGAGGAAACCTTTTGGGATAGATTGGCTCGTGAAGAGAGGAATCGGATTCGTGCTCGTGACCGGAGGCTGAGGGAGCTAGACCGGGAGTGCGAGGAGATAGAGCGAGCCTTAGCTGAAAAAGAAATATGTGAAGCTCAAGAAGTGAGCTTGGCTGAGTTGGAGGTGGAATCCAGCTCAGATGGTGGCAGCAATATTGAATTTTCTAGTGCTGAGGGAGTAGTACACACACCCAGAGATGTGGCGCCTGACTTGAAGGAGGGGGTTAATATACAGCAGGGGTCCAGGATGTGAGGTAGCTCCAGTGGTGCGCAGTGTCCCTGAGGTGGATTGGGGAACTGGCACAGGGGTTCATAGTCCTAGTGGTGGGAGGGACACTCTACTGACTCTAGATGAGAGGTGCAGGGAGAGGGGTTCCCCCATGGCTGAAGTCCTGGTGTTTGAGTGTGAAGACCGCCCAGAAGAGTGTGGGTTGAGTGATAGAGACAGTCAGAGACTGTCTTGCCAGTCTCAGGAGAGGGGTGTGGGGTACGTGTGCAAGGCACTGGATGGTGAGGTGAAGGATAGTTTGGTGGGTCTGTGTGATCCAATTGAGGGAGAGCATATTGTAAGTCCCTATTTTCCAGAGCTATGCCAACACCTGGTGGAGTGTGAGTTCTCTGACCCCAGGGAGCTCACAATGGAGGCAGACCTTTTGGTGGATTCCAGAGGGTCTGAAGAGGCATTGGGGAGTGACCCTAAGAGGAGTGGCTCAGGTGTCTTCCAACCCAGAGTGGTGGGAGAGGTTCAGTGTAGCCCAGCTAGGTCCCGTGGTAGTGGGAGGGGTGCAGGGGCTCACGTCCTATCTCTGCGGAGAAGGAGTGAGTGTGGGACTGCATGTCCCAAGGTGCCCGAAACCCAGTCTCAGGGCCTGGAGGGTTCCTTAAGGGAACACCAGGTTGGGGGCCTAGACTGTACTGGTAGGCCATTTGAGGGGGATCTCCCAGGGTCTAGAGAACATGGAGCGTCTGTAAATGGAGCTCCAGTGGTTCTGGTGTCTGGCAGTTCCGCTCCAGTTGGGAGGGTGCAGAAGTCCAGATTGAGGGGTGAGAGGGGGAAGGAGTCCCCAGTGGAAGAACCAGTGGGTCAGGGGCCAGCCAGAAGGGCTGCGTCACCAGTGAATGACCATGGTGACACCACTTCTGTCCTGGGGGATCTTCGCGCACTGTCAGAAGGACAGGGGTTGGGAGATCTGTGCCAGGCAGACTGTCACACGACACATGAGTTATGTGTCACCCTCAGGGGGGGCATGCGTGTTCCCAAGGAAGTCCTGGTGCACCAGGCGGGTGCTCAACTGCAGGGTTTAGTCCCTGGGTTGGGAAGCCAGGTTCAGGTGTTGTCTGACCTGGAGGGTGGGACAACTGTAAACAGTGTCCTGACCGGTTTATCTTCTTGGGGTACCGCTCCTGATGGGAGGGGGAGGTACTCTGGAAGGGGGTGCAGAGGGAGGGAGTCCTCGCCTCTGACCCCGGTTCAACTGGAGGGTTTAGACCCTAGATTGAAGGACCAGGTTCAGGGTGTCCCCCCTGACCTGGACGCCCAGTTGCAGGATTGAACCCCTGAACTGGTGGGCGAATTGTGCAGGACTCCTGCCACAGGTGCCCTGGAAATGCTGGAAGGGGGTACCACTCCAGGTGGGAGGGTACAGAGCCCCAACAAGGAGGAAGAGGACCGGGTGTGGGAAAGCCCACCCCAGTCTCCCGTCCAGCTGCCGGGTACAGACCCGGGGCTGGTAGGTCAGTGTCAGGATGTCATACCTGACCTGACAGGAGGGAGAGTGGACAAAGGGTGCCAAGCCCCTGGGGCTACTGCCCCCCACTCTCTGACGCCACAGAGGGTTGAGAGCCATAAGGCCTGGGTCTCATCACTGACTACGGTCAGTGGCCACCGTGGCTGGCTCTCTGTCTGTTGGGACACACCTGTGAGCAAGTTAAGGTTAGGTGTTGCACAGGTGGTGTCCACAGGTGAGGAGAAGGGTTCCCCATGGATTAGCTTGATGGGCCCTGAGTATGGACAGAGGGATTCCAATAGGTTCAGATTGGCGTAGAACTGGAGTATGCCCCTGCAGTTGCGGGCCCGGTCCAGGTTCTATCGCCCAAAGCAGGGAAGCCCATCAAGGTAGTGATTGGTCTACCCTGCGTTTTGGCTGGAAGGGGGTTGTGTTGGACTTGGCCCTTTTTGCTGGGTCATCCCTGAACTTTTTGCCTTCCTCCTGTATTTTTTCTGACCTGTTGTTGGCTGTTTTATGACTCTGGGCTTTTTACCACTGCTGATCAGTGCTAAAGTGCATATGCTCTCTGTTATAAATTGATGTATGGATTAGTGACTCCATGTTTGGCCTATTTGATTCACTGTCAGACCCTAGTACAGTGCACTGGTTGTGCCCAGGGCTTGTGACTCAAATGCTGCTGGTGGGCTTGCAGCACTGGTTGTGCCACCCACAGAAGCAGCCTGTAAAAGTGTGTCTCAGGTCTGCCATTGCAGAGCCTGTGTGCAGGCTGGTACTGCCATGTTGACTTGGCAAGTACACCCACTTGCCAGTCCCTAAATCTTCCCTTTTCTGCATATTAGTCACCCCTATGGTAGGCCCAAGGGCAGGGTGCATTGTAAGTATAAGGTAGGACATGCCCTGTTGTGTGTGGCATGTCCTAATAGTGAATTACAGCCATTTTCGTTTTTCACTATTGCAAGGCTACCTGTTCCCCATGGGCCAGAATGGGCAGTTTGATTATTACATCTTATAATCCTAACTGACCCAGGGAACATGGTAGAAAAACGAATTTAGTATGCCTGAACTCAGAATGATAAAATACATCTTTTAGTGAAGTTGGTTTTAACATTCTGTGTTTGAAAATACCACTTTTAGAAAGTAGGTATTTTCTTGCCTAACTATCCAAGCCTGCCTCTGCTAGGTTGTGTATTCCATGTCTGGTTTGTGAGTGACAGGGGCTGGGGGATTCCAGGAGACAGGGTGAGTCAACACAGGGCTGAGTAGAGAGATCTGCATGTAGATGGGTGGGAGGAGTTGCACCTGGGACCTGAATAGGGCTGTGCCTTCCCTCCACAATGCTGGCTCCACCTCCTGTGGTGTGTCTGATGTCCCTGGCCTACACTGTGAAAGGAAAGAAGGAGTCTTGTCAACAAAGTGCTCCAGGACTGACCAGAACTGGTTTGGACTAGGCAAAGGCCTCTCTGCCTTCATAGACAAAGGATTTGTGTGTATAAAAGAGGGGACCCAAACCCCAGAATTTTAGATCAGATCACTTTGGGAAACAAGAAGAAACCTTTGCTGAGGAGAGGAACCAGAGAAACTGAGGAAGAGACTATCCCTAAGCTGAGTGCTGTTTGGGGGATTGGCCTGCAGTGGTTGCCTGACTGCCAAAGAAAGGAGAAAGGAACTTTGTGTGTACTTTCATCAACTTGTAAAAGATAAAGGAGCTTGCCTCCTGCTGAAGTCTCAGGGACAACAGACTTCACCAACCAGCTCCCCAAGAGTCTTTCTGGAAAGTGCCTGCTGCTGTGCTGGACTTTCTGAGGGACTGCGTGTCGCAAGGAGCTGGAAGCGCGACTCACGAAGGAGAAGCGTCGCCGCCGCTGCCGAAGCGCCTCGCATCGCCGAAGAAAAGGATCGATGTCGCATCAGACGCCGCCGCATCAACGGAGAAGAGTGTCGCTGTCGCATCGTTGCCGAAGCGCCTCGCATCACCGGAGAAGAGGACCGACGTCGCATCAGATGCCGCCGCATCACCGGGAAGCGTGTCGCAGGGCCTGTCGCGGCTCGGAAGAATCGTTGAGTCGCCGCACGGCTGTCGGGCGTGCATGCATCGTGTTGCATCAAGAAGAAGACGGCATCTTTGTCGCATTGCACCAGATCTTCATCGCATCACGGCGTTGCTGGTCGCATCGCCACGAAAGCGCAGTAAGAAACCGACGCATCACCTCCCCACGCCGAGAAGAACCGACGCATCACCTTCCCTGCAACACTTTCGTTGTATAGCGTTACGCATCCAAAGGTACATTGAACTCAAAGTGTCGCATTTTACATCTTAAGAGAACTAAGCTAATTCTACCATTTTTGAAGTACAGTATTGTGGATTTTTGTCGTTTGTGGTCTTGTGTTAAATCTATATAAAAGGTACTTATTTTTAATATACAACTGGTGTGGTGTCCATCTGTAGTGTCACTGAATTACTGTATGTGTTCACAAATGCTTTACACACTGCCTCTGAAATAAGCCTGCCTGCTCGTGCCAAGCTAGCAAGGGGGTGAGCAGGGGTTATTTTAGGAGTGTACCCCCTTACCCTGACTAGACGCAAGGGTCCCTATTTGGTCAAAGGTACCTACCTCTGCCAACTAGAGACCCCCAAATCTAACAGAGGTGTTGCTTAATAGTGTGGGCAGACGTAAGGCAGACATAAGGGGCCCTCAAACAGCGGATAATACGCCAGCGATAGTGGGATGGGTTCTTCAGGGTGGATGGAGGGGGAGCACGTTGGGTAGGGAGCTTAGGGGTAAAACACAAAAAAGGTCCTCACGGCACATATAAGACGAAGTGGCAGACAATGTTATTATGGATGAATTAGAATGTGAGAGCTCTTTTTATGTTGATGGGGAAGGGGGGAGTAGAATTAGTATGGATTGTAAGGATCCAGGTATCAAAATAATAACCCTCAATGTGAATGGAATAAGATCCAGGAGGAAACAAGGTCTGGTGGCAGAATACCTGAAGTATAGTGGGGCCCAGTTAACTATGCTCTTTGGAGGGGGCGTGGCCTGCCGAGCTGCAAAATGGCCGCCAGCTAGGTGAGCTCCGCCGGCCGAGAAAACATCCTGGGACTAATCCGAATAACTGCCGGGCACTTACGGTGCTAAAATATCCCGACACAAAGCCTAAGGTGTGCAGCGCCCAGTGCACCGGTGCTGGTGAAGATCCGGCGGTGGAGGAGCGGGTCCCGCTACACGGCGGTCTGGGGCTGCCGGCGAGGCGGCGTGTGAAGGAGGACGGTTGCGGCGAAAATCGAGGCCGCGGCGCTTCGCTTGTGGTAGGCCCCGGGTGCCTGACGCAGCCTGCAAATCTATCCGTGGCTCCGGTGCCGGAATATCTGCCCTAATGGTGCCATCGGAAGACTGGAGGCGCCTATATCGGGACACGGCCACCTAACAACACGTACCTGTGAGGCGCACTGCCGGTAAGAGATCGGCGTGTGACGGGGTCCCCTCGGAGCCTGCGGGGTATGACAGCGGACTTGGGAAGGTGCTGGTGATATCGGAGAAGGGGGCACTCCCGGGAGCAAGATATCCGGCAATCACGCCACAGCATTGTCACAGCGGGGGAGCGCCTTGATCCGCGGTACAAGTCGCAACTGCGCGGAACGGTGTGTGGCTCCACTCCCTTGGTGGGCTTCGCGCCAGCGCTAGTGAAAACGCTGCCGCTGTTAGATTGAGCACACGTGTGGATAGGGCCGCTTTGGACTGTGGCTTTCCTTACTGCCAAATACAGCCTGCATCTATCTCACCCCAGGTGCCTGCCATTCCGGAGCGGAGGGTCCGATTCGCGCCACGAGGACATCTTACAGCTCCTTTCTGGCCACACGGGGTGATCGGCGTTGAGACAGCGGTTGCGCCCTGGTGGAGTGTGTGGGGCCCTGCACGTCGATTGCACGATTGCCACTGCTTGCCCATACTGCTGTGCCACTGGGGAGTAGGCCATAACTGGTGCTCTCCCTGCTCAACGGAGGGGTTCTTTGTGGATACATCTATACTTGGCACTACCCGCTTGGCTAGAGGTTCTTGGCAAAACACTACTGTTGAAGACACCGATAGCGATATGGGTAAACAGGACGCAAAACAGCCGAAACTGACGTTCGACCAACGGCGGACCACGAGACTTACAGAACAAGACTGGACAGGAACGTCCTCCAGACCACCCTACGGAGGACCAGGGGGAGGACTTACAGACCCTAATGCTGGAAATGAGGTCCAGTCTCCGCAACATTGATACTAAACTCGATACGCTGACCTCCCAGCTGAACGCTGTTAAATCTCAGGTGGGGACGCATGAAACTCGACTGGATGTGCTCGAAAACCGGGTATCGGACCTTCATGAATTCCAGGTGGAGACGAAGGAACACCTCCTCCAAATGGACAAGGTGCTGGGTATAATTCGCGCCAAAAATGAAGATTTGGAGGCCAAGTCCCGCCGCAATAATCTCCGCATCACGGGAGTACCGGAGACGACAGCGATTGCAAAGATGGAGACCTATGTAGCGGATATGCTCCACGAACTGTTTGACCCACATCTTTCTCAGGTCTTTGCTGTGGAGAGAGATCATCGTGCTTTGGGAACCAAGCCACCTGTCGGAGCTACACCCAGACCCATTCTGGCAAAGATCCTTAACTATCAGGATCGGGACACTGTCCTGCGCCTAGCCCGGGGGAAGGGGACAATTACGTATGGAGGTAACAGCATTTCATTTTACCCAGACTTTACTCCGGCTGTGCAGGCGGCGAGACGGGAGTTCTTTCAGGCTAAACGGCTCCTCCTGCAAGCCCAGATCCCATATGCGCTTCTGTATTCCGCCAAGCTAAAGGTTACGTATGATGAATCAGCTCATTTCTTCACGGATACCAAATCCGCCCTTAAATTTGCGAAACATGTTGGTGGGAAAGCATCCAGACAGCGTCCCAAGGGGTCGGCTACTGAGGAGAACACTTTGAGCGACAATGATTGAAACAGACTGTGGTCACAAGGTTCTGCTGGTTCGAATTATGATGTACTCTATTGACATGGTTTGGTTTGTGGTTGTTGGATCCGGGATATGGTGGGGTTTACTAGAAACATGGGACACCTAGTTGACAATTTGTGGCACGGCTCTACATGTTCTTTATCTATGTGTGTACTATGTCCACATATGCAGTATACTCCAGTTGGCTGGGCCAAATCCAAAGTTTATAGCTTTACAGTTCACGTAATAGCTGCACACACTCTATATGGGGTTTTTTGTAAATCCGGGTGTTTGGGTTTCACTATTGGAAGTCAGCAAGTAAGACCCGCCGAACGTTTCTCGGCCACCCTGAGTAATCGGGGGAGTATGCCAGCACTACTACGCCCCCGGGGGAGAGTTCCCACTGGTAGTTGTAGTCGTTTTGATGTCTGGGATGGGTATTCTGCAACCTAATTGGGGGGTTGGAGTGGGAGGCGGGTTGGGGGGGGGACTGTTCTGTTTGCCAGATCGCTGCTTTTTGATTATCATAATTACTGTCATGTGCACCAGTATATATGCTGTTATGTCTCGCTCCTATTGATTCGATACCTGGTATAGAAATAGCCACCTCATGACCTCTTTAAAATTTCTAACCTGGAACATTCGAGGGTTGAACGATGGTCGAAAGGCCAGACTAGTACACTCCTACCTGCTTAGACACCAAGTAGATATTTGCATGCTGCAAGAAACACACCTCAGTATCCCCTCTTCCCCTAGATTGAATCATAGTCGATGGGGATCGGTTTATTCAGCCATTTATTCAAATTATTCTAGAGGAGTTGCTGTGCTGATAAGAAGAGGACTGGACTGGACAATGGGCACGCTGCACCTAGACACTGAAGGCAGATACATTATTCTACAGGGTACTTTGGGTGGTAATCCAGTGGTGTTGGTTGCGGTATATGGCCCCAATGTTGACTCCCCTGGGTTTTTTCAACACGTATGGGCCAAGGTGAAAGCAACAAACTGTGATACCATCATTTGGGGCGGGGACTTCAATGCCATTCTTGATGACGTACTGGATAGGAAAGGGGTATCTAGAACACTACACCCATCGGCTAGTGCCGCGTTACAAGCAATATTATCAGACGGGGACTTAGTGGATATCTGGAGAAGCACACACCCGACGGTTTGAGAAGGAACCTGTATTTCAGAATATCATAAAGCGTGGTCACGATTAGATTATTGGCTAGTTTCGCGTGATGTGGCTACGTGGACTCGGGAGGCTCTGCATCTCCCCCGGTCTTTGTCTGATCATGCACCCTGTCTCCTAAGATTGGAATTACCAAACTCCATTCCGAGAATGTACACCTGGAGATTGCCACAAGAAGCTCTATTAGACAAAGTCTTTCGGGAGGAAATTAGGGGAGACATAACTGACTATTTTTCCCTGAATACAGGCTCTGTGGATACCATGGCTACACTGTGGGAAGCTTTTAAAACTGTAGTGCGGGGGAACTGCATAGCCCGTCAGGCGGGGGTGTTGAAGGCCATACGTGGGACGCTGGACAGCCTAGAAAAACAGATTAAGGTATTGGAAACGCAATTTTACTCCTCCGGCGAGACCGATAAGTTGGCAACGCTGAAAGAAAAATTGCTGGAATTTGAGGAAGAGGCAAACAGGGAAGTCAAGTTCCTCGGTAAACACGCCCAGGCTAGGAGATATGGGGAGGGGGATAGGCCTGGGAGAACACTAGCTGCATTGCTCCGCGCTCCACGGTCTACTGCCTTTGTCACTGAGCTGAAAGCTGCTGACAAATCGGTCATTAGGGGTCAGAGGGCCATACTAGATGAGTTTTCTGGTTTTTACACTAAGCTCTATACTACCACACAGGACTTCAGCTCGGAAGGCCTGCCACCATTCCTTGATTCTTTGGCGCTGCTATGGCTGAGTAACAGACACAGGGATTATTTAGATTTCCCCTTTACAGTGGCAGATGTGGCACAAGTTATTAAGAGTTTGCCGTTGAACAAGGCCCCTGGCTCGGACGGCTTGACCACAGCCTTTTATAAAACGTATGTTGAGGAACTAGCGCCCCAATTATTTGAACTTTTTATGGAAGTATGTGAATCTGGCATTCTTCCGCCAACAATGCGCGAAGCGATAATAATTACACTGTTAAAGCCTGGGAAGCCAGAGAATGAACTGGACTCCTACAGGCCGCTATCTGTAATAAACGTAGACGTAAAGATTTTTGCCAAATTAATTGCCAATAGGCTGAGGCCTCTGCTTCCACTGGTTGCCCGACCGGATCAATCGGGTTTTATCCCTGGTAGAGCGACATCCCACAACCTGAGGACTTTGTTTTCGATATTAAACTATTTACATCCAGATGTGCAGGCGGCCGTGGTGTTCTTAGACGCCACGAAGGCATTCGATACTCTGGAGTGGCCATACCTCTTCGCGGTTCTGGGTCGCATGGGGTTCAGTCCGTTATTTATAAATCTCATTCGGTTACTCTACACACAACCAATGGCACGGGTTCGGGTGAATGACCTCCTGTCGGACCCATTTAACATTTCACGGGGTACAAGACAGGGATGCCCGCTGTCCCCATTGCTTTTTGCGATTGCGATGGAGCCACTCGTAGCACGGATCCGGCAACACCACACTGCTAAAGGGATTGGTTTTAGTGCCCGTAGCCTTTTAATTTCATTATATGCTGATGATGTTACCTTATATGTGTCGGATCCAGCATCAAATCTGGATCCGTTGTTGCGGGAATTTGTTAAATTTGGTGGCCTCTCAGGTATTTCGATAAATTGGGCTAAATCCGTTATTCTGTCTTTAACGGACACCACTATCCAAAGCCCTTCTGAGTTCCCGCTTCAGTGGACTGTGGAACCAGTGAAGTATTTAGGCATATGGATTAGTAGGGATACCCAGGTCCTGTGGAATTTGAATTTTGGTCGAGCTATAACCTGGTTGGAAGGCAAGATAACTGCATGGGCCGGACTCCCACTCTCCTTAGCTGGGAGAATAGCATTGGTTAAGATGGTGGTGCTGCCGAAATTCTTGTATTTATTTGTTAATCTTCACCTAGTCCGCACGCAGGCCTTTTTTAAAACATTGAAGTCTCTATTGACCTCTTTGGTATGGACAGGTGGTCAGGCAAGAATTTCATGGGACCTTTTGACGCTTCCCTTGGAACAGGGTGGAATGGGTGCCCCCGACATGAAACTGTATGCATGGAGCGCGCAGGCGCAGTTCTTACACTACTGGGTACACCCCACTCATTTTCAGCCGCACGTAGCTGTGGAGGCAGATATCGTGGCTCCCCTCCCTCTGCAAGTTGCTCTGTATGGGGAACACAGACGCCCTAGAGATGCCATAGATACCGTGGAGACCCTGCGTTGGGCCTGGAACGAGCTACGGAAAAGAACTGGCGCTCCCATCCTGTTTGCCCCGACAATGCCCCTAGCACATAATCCAATGCTGTTCCCCCATCGGGGACGGAATTAGCAGGGACTTGGCACAAAAAATGAACCTTCACACCTTTGCAGATCTCTATCCAGAGGATTCGTTCCGCCCTCCCCCGGCGGCGGTGGAGGATAGGCAAGTGACCTTTTCAGAATTATTTGCATATCATAAAATCAGAGAAGCGTGTTGATCGCTGCATCACACTTTCCCAGACGCCCCGCCCACATTAAATGCGTTGGAGAATGTACTTACAACGGCTTCCCCTCGCCGGCTCATAACTAGAATATATACCTGCATGCAGAAATCGGCTCCTCTGTTGAAACCACGGGCACTTATGGCGTGGAACGAAGACCTACAGCAGCCACTCACGAAAGACAAATGGTTGTATTGCTGTAGTCAACTAAAGGCACTTTCCCCTAACTACAAACTCCGCCTAATACATTTAAAATTCCTACATAGATTTTATAGGACACCCGTCAGTCTGCACCGTATCGGTCTAAGGGAGGATACGCACACAAGGCCCTCCACGACCTGGGCCCAAAGTACCTCAACGACCGCATGTCCTTCTACACGCCCACACGCCAGCTACGATCAACCAGCCACGCCCTCGCCACCGTACCACGCATCCGCAGAACCACCGCCGGAGGAAGATCCTTCTCCTACCTGGCGGCCAAGACCTGGAACTCCCTCCCCACTCACCTTCGGCGAACCCAGGACCATCTCGCCTTCAGGAAGCAGCTCAAGACCTGGCTGTTCGAGCAGTAACTTACCCCCTCCCCCAGCGCCTTGAGACCCTCCCGGGTGAGTAGCGCGCTCTATAAATGCCGTGATTGATTGATTGATTGATGGTTGCTGGAGATGCGGAACTGCTCAGGCTGGCTTCTTACATATTGCATGGGACTGCCCACGATTGGAAAGATATTGGTCAAATGTGTTTTATATAATACACCAAATAACCGGGTTGGTTGGGGATCCCAATCCCATGCAGGGGCTGTTGGGGTATGTTAAGGACACACCTGTTGGGGTTCGGAAGCTGCATGCTTTACTACTCCTTTTTGCAAAAAGACGGGTAGCAATTCACTGGGGAGGTAAGAGGGTTCCCACTAAGGAAGATTGGATAAAAGATGTCACTCTTGGCCACTCACAACTGACCACTTTTTGGGAACTGATGCCCTCCACATCTCGACCCAAAGATATTTGGGAACCATTTGTTACGTGGGCTCGCGAACACCAAGAGACGACTGTACATGGCGAGCCACGGGAAGGGTCTGGAGGGAGCACCAGTTAGTAAACGGGAAACCTTTTTCTGGGGTCACTGAATCTGGAAGTTTGTACTGCTACATTGACCTTCCTGTGTCCTCTACATTTATGGGTGAAATGGTGATATATAGTGAATAGGTGTATTTAAATGATGATTTAACTCTGTCTCATGGATGTACCCCTTTGTTGTGGTGGAAACTATGCGGAACAGAGACTATATATATATACATGTATAAGTATAATTCACGTGATGGTATTATGCACTGCTACTACTGTACTGAATGAGCAACTATCTGGCTGCTGTTTGAAACGGTTTTGTATGTTAACAAAATGCTAATAAAAATAAAAAAAACATTTTTAAAAAACGATGCCCTTTGGAATCCCATCTAGAAGATTCCGAATGCAGAGCCTATTCTAATAAATTGGGCTGGGTGCAGGAAGTCATATGTTCTGAACAGGCTGCAAGTACAAGGGGTGTAGCTATTGTGACCAAAAAGCACTCTGGGATTAAGCTTCTAAAGAATGCCACAGATAGCAGTTAGTGTCTACAGTGATGGTAGAAGCCATGTATTTAACATGTGCAGTATATTACAGCCCAAATTGCGATGATCCCATGTTTCTAGAGGTTTTACTGCTGAATTTGCTGGAGGCTTCTGCAACTATATTAGTTGGAGGAGATTTTAATGTAGTCCTAAACCCAATGTTAGATAGAACATCAAGAGTGAAATACATGTACTCCCCTAAAATGTAGTGGACTTAGTCATATAATGAAAGATCTAAACTTAGTTGATATATGGCAAAAACTGGAAGAGTTTTTTAAAAGCTTTACCTTTTATAGTAAACAGTATGGGTACCATTCTAGAATAGATTATTTCCTTTTAGACCAAGCGTTATTTGATTATGTTAAATCCGTGGTCCATCTTCCAGCTGTATTATCGGACCACTCCTTAGTATGCTTGCAGTTGTGCATTTATAGGAGGTCGAAATTAAGGAGGTGGATATTAAATAGAGTCCTATTTGTGGAGGAGGCCTTTTAGAAATGGCAAAGGAGACAGATGTTTTCTTAGCGTTTAATAAGGAAACAGCAGACAGCCAATAATCTGGGATGCCTATCTCAGGGGAATAATAAGTAAGTTCCCTGCTAGACGGAAACATGAAGAGCGAAAGAGAGTGAAGGCACATGAGGATACAATAGGGAGGAAGGAGGCTGAATTACAAAGCTCCTCAACGAGTGACCCAACTAAGCAGGGAAAGGTTTGCCTGGAATTAGAGGAGGTCCAAGCAGCTTATGAAGGATAAATAGCGAGGAAAATACAGGACAAGTGGAGGACTAGTATAATGCAGAGGTTTGCTTATGGAGAGCATTGTAGTTTTCTTTTAGCTTGGAACACAAAGACGGACAGGACCAGAAACTTTATGAGTACTCTAATAGACTCAAATACGGGGAAAGTTCTTAGTACCAATAAAAAGATTGAAAAGGAAATTTTGCAGTATATGAGTATGTTTTATAGAAAAGATAAGTACCCAGATGGCTAGACTATTAAGAACTGGCTGGCTGGCATAGATCTCCCGGTGTTAACTAAGATGCAGGTCAGCATGCTTAGCGCAGAGATCACTGAAGAAGAAGTGCGTATGCAGATCATGAATCTCAAGGGAGCGAAGGCTGCTGGTACTGATGGGTTTCCAGCAGAACTATACAAGGTACTAGTAGACGTTTTGGTTCTACCATTACGGATGCAGTTTACATGGAGGGAGACCTTGCCCCCTCCTTATTGGTCTGAGGCCACGATTGTATTGGTCCTGAAACCGGCAAAGGACCCTATTAGAGTAGTATCCTATAGGCCAATATCCTTGTTAAGCACGTATTATAAGATCTTAGCGGGGATACTGGCTAGCAGGATAGCCGGCGTAATTAGCGCCATTACCCATCCAAACCAGAGGGGATTCATCCCTGGGCGTCGCCTAAATAAGTTGACCCATCTCGTTATAGGTGTGATAGATCTGGCAGTGGTTCATGAGACCCCATTAACTGTTGCAGCCTTAAACGGCGCAGAAGCATTTGATAGGGCAATTGGGTCTACTTATTGGAAATACTTAACGTATGAATTTTCTCATAGGATGGTTAGAATAATGCAGAGTCTGTACAAATCTTCAGTTACGAAAGTAGTAGTAAATGGGGAATTGTCTGATAGCTTTGAGGCACCAGACAGGGCTGCCCCCTCTCACCCCTCCTGTTAATAAGTACATTTGTGACAGAATTTTAACCAAAAGCCAAAACAAAGAAAATCCAGTTTTGCTCTAACTTCATCCATACACAAATATATACATACACAACATTAAATCAAAAAACATGGCGATTAGACACTAGTCTTCAGTCTTCCAGCTATTTAGGGGAAGTGTGGCAGTCTCTTAAGTTGAGTCGATAGTCCATATCAGGAGATAGTCCTTGAATAAAAATGTTCATGTTCGCGCATTGCCCTGTGTAAGCTAGCATTCGCTGCGCCATTTTCTTTGCAGACGCCATTTTAGGCACTTCGAAACTAAGTTAGTTTAATTCCGAGAAATGTTTCAGTATAAGTTTCGTTTTTGCCATGTAGGCCTGTTCCCGTAATGAGTACACTGTTCCTATTAGCGCATACCTTTCTCACTAGATAGAGGCCTACTCCCACTTGTCTGGTGACGGGCCCGACTGGAACAACCTTTGTGTAAGATACGAGTGCTGAGACCGTTTTTTTCTTGTCTTCCATTGCTTAGCTGCACCTATATGGAAAATTCCACTAAGGCGTGTTTTAGCCCAGTTATGAAACTATGCTTGTTGATTTCAGTCCCTTTGCATCACTCCTAGCGACTGGGCAGACTGGGCTCCGCTCTGAGTGTATATAATAAACAGTTATTGGTTTGTATTCTCTACTGTCTGACCGACTCTTCATTTCGGATGGAAGGCTGAGAGGTGGTCATTAGTGACCCGAGTGACCCTAAACGGGCCACTTCCTTCAGTTGGCACCCGAACAGGGATTCCTTTGGGTGATTGACCCATCCCCTTCCGCAGACGGGGGGGGGGGAGGTTGAGGCCATCGTCGGGACAGACTGATGGTTCAGGGATCCCTGCATGAGGAGTATCATTTGCTCGCAGCTGCCCCTTCCGTCCTGCCGGGCGGTGCCTTGCCCAGTGGTCATCCCGACTGGGGTCCTGAACAGCAAAACCCTTGGATCTGACCATTTGGTCTGAAAAGTCGGCAGTGGAGAATTGGTTCGTTTGTGCTACTGATATCAGGTGAGTTTGTTTTGGTTTTTTGTGGATATGGTGCCATTGTGGTTTGAGTTTGGTACGGCCTGAGGGGCTGTTTTGTTAAAAAGTACTTGCAACTAGGAAAAATCCAACAGCTTATTATAAGGAATGAACAGAGGCTGCTTCCTCTACCGTAATGACTCTTGCTGACATTGAAATGTTTTTTGGGCTTCTTGTTCCGGTTGATATCTGGTGACAGGTGCATACTCAAGATCATGTTGCAGAATTGGGTGGTACGTGGGATGCGATTAAAGGATGGGATCAGGAGAGGAAGCCAAGCGATAAGCCCCATGCCGAGATACTTGCTTTGCCTGGTCGTATTATTACATACATGCACACTCTTATTCCACCTAAGAAGGTAAGTTGGGATAGGTTGACAGCTTGTAGGCAGAAGAAGGATGAGAGTGTATCAGATTTCTTTACTCGGTTTGAAGACACATTTTTTGGATTATAGTGGGCAGGATATGTCCACTTAGGGAGGAGTTCAGGTGTTTGTTGACAGGTTTGTTTCTAATCTTCTTCCTGAAATAATGACTCGCTTGCAGGCGTCCGAGCGTACTGGGTCTACATCGTCCCCCACCGTTATTTTGAATATGGCTTAATTCTATGAACACCGTGATCAGGAGGAGAAAGATAAGACAGATAAAAAACATAAAGATTTGAAGACGATGGTGTTGTTGCAGCAAGCGTTTAGGGGAAATAATAGGGGACGGGTGGTCCTTCCAGGCAGCTTCCACGAACTAGTAGGAAGTCGTCAGCGACACCTCTAGGGTCAAATCAGTGTGCGTACTGTAAGGAGGAAGGTCATTGGCGTAGCGAGTGTCCTGTGCTTTTACAGAAGGTTGCGGCTCCTAGGGGGCGAGGTTCTCGTGGAAGAGGTCGTGGGACCGATGGAGCTCAGAATGCTACGGTCTCACAGGGTCCTTCTGATAACAATTATTTTGATGACCCTCGCAATGGACAGTATTATCTTGATGATTATGATATGGATGAGGAGACAGGGAGGTCTTGTAGCTAGGATAGCCAGGGACAGGGTGAGGGACCAGTCCAGATACCTGTTGATCAGCGTGGTCCTTTTGTCACAGTGGACTTGCAAGGCTCGACTAAGGAATTTTTGGTGGACACAGGTGCGACAAAGAGTTCTGTTTCTCGACATATGGTCCCTGGGGCGGCTCTGTCTGGCAACAATAATGTTTTGGTAGGTTTTTCAGGTGTACTGGTTGTAAGCCCCATCTTACGTTCCCTTGTATTGACTGTTGGCCCTTTGACTGCGGATTCCCGTTCTTGTTGACATCTAATTGTGGCAAGAATGTGATGGGTTTGGATTTGCTGAAGAAATTGCATGCTACTATTTATTGTTCTCTGGCGGGTGTGTATCTTACCATGGGCCCAGATGTAGTTACTACACAATATTTGTCTCAGGATGCGCCTCTTCCCGCCGAATTTGCCAAAGTACCACCCACTTTACGGGCGACGGGTGACAAAGACGTAGGGCTGTTGCATATACCGCCAGTTTCGATACAGGTTAAAGATCATGCCATTTTGTCTCGCATTCCTCAGTATAAAATACCTCAGGCGGGGGAACGGGCTCTTCTCCAGACTATTCAGGATTTGATACGAAAGGGAGTAGTTGAAGAAACGTCTGCTAATATTTGCAATAGTCCCATTCTTCCGATTCTTAAAAGAACACCTTCAGGCTCCTCTGATGATCATGATGATGTTTATCGTTTTGTGATTGATCTGCGCGAGGTTAATAAAATTGTAGTTCCCCAGTTTCCAGTGGTTCCTGATATCACTGCGCTTTTGACGATGATTCCTTCTATTGCTCAATTCTTTTCTGTTATTGATTTGAAAAATTCGTTTTTTAGCATTCCTTTCCATCCATATAGTAGATATTTGTTTGGGTTCACACTAGCTGGTAGGAGTTTTAGATTCTGTCGAGCTCCTCAGGGCTATACAGAAAGTCTGAGTATTTATAGCCAGGCATTCAAAGGTCAGTTGGATTCTCTCTTGCTTCCCCCAGGTAATGTATTAGTGCAGTATGTTGATGACTTACTTATTGCTTCTGACACAGAACAAGGTTGTAGAGATAGTATAGTTAAATTGTTGTTGCATTTGGCTCATCATGGACATAAATTTTCTCTTTCTAAATTTCAGTATTGTCGACAGGAGGTCACCTACTTAGGTCACCTGCTGTCGCAGGAGGGTACGAGGTTAACCCCTGAGCTCATCAGTACCATTGTTAAAATGCCCATTCCCCAAACTCAAAAAGATGTGCGCGCTTTTATAGGTATCACTTCCCACTCTCGTCAATGGATACCTAATTATTCTCTGCTAATTAAGCCTTTGCTTGCATTAACAACGAAAGAAGTGCATGAGCCTTTGCCCTGAACGCCTGAATGTCAGCAGTCTTTTGAGCAATTGAAAACTGCACTTTGTTCGGCTCCAGTACTGGGCACCCCTAATTACAACAAGCCGTTTGTGCTCTATGCACATGAGATGGCTGGTTGCGCACTCTCTGTTCTAACACAGCAATTTGGGGATTAACAGAGACCTTGTGCTTATTTTTCTGCTGTGCTTGATCCAGTCGCAAGAGCCCTCCCAAGTTGTCTGAGAGTGGTCGCGGCTGTGGCCACTTCAATCAGACAGTCGGCTGGACTCGTACTCGATATTGACCTCACAGTTATAGTACCCCATGCTGTGGACACTATTTTGAATAAGACAAAGACACAGCACCTCACCAGTGCACGTCTTACTGGTTATGAATTGACTTTGTTTGCTAAACATATTACGATCAAAAGATGTGCCACTCTGCAGCCAGGCACGTTACTACCGCTCCCTTCTGAGAACGATGCAGTTGACAAACATGATTGTATCTTACGGACGGAAGAAGAGACGAAAGGACGGGTAGACCTCACTGATGTCCCCTTATCTGACCCTCAAGGGGAACTATATGTCGATGGCTCTTGTTTCAAATTACCATATGGCACCACCACTGCAGCTTATGCTATCACTACGTAGCGTACAGTGGTAGAGACATCGCGGGACCCCTACCAGTCAGCTCAAGCTGCTGAGCTTACTGCCCTTATTCGAGCTTGTGAATTGAGTGAAGGACTGGTTGTCAATATTTATACTGACAGCCAGTATGCCTTTGGGGTCGCGCATAATTTTGTCCGACTCTGGGCTGAGAGAGGGTTCCTTACTTCTCATGGCACCAAGATTCAACATGGGCACCTTATATTGAGGCTTTTGTCCGCTTTAATGCTCTCCCAAGAAATTGGCTATAGTTAAGTGTAGCACCCACAGGAAGGTTACTGATTATGTGGGTAGGGGAAATGCTTTCCTGATCAGATAGCTAAGGAAACGGCTCAAACAAAGATGAAAAGAATGTTTGTAGCAGGTCCTGCTAGGTGGGTTCCTGAGGTTGTCATGTTTGAAGATACCCTTGAAATTGTAAAGGAGATACAGAGTGAAGCCACAATAGAGGAATTAGCAGAATGGCAGGAAAGTACAGCACAGTTGAATGAAGAAGGATGTTGGATTGATAAATCAGGGAAGCAGAGATGGATGTTACCAGATGCATATGTTCTTCCCGTGGTTAATATGGCACATGGTCCAGCTCATATTAGTGCAAAAGGCATTTGTAAGTTGTTAGATCCTGTATGGCAGAATGACAATATTTCTAAGACAGCCGCACATTTGGTGAAATACTGTATGGTTTGCATGATGCATAATCCAGGGAAGGGTACCCCCACACCACCTGGTAATTTTGCACTACCCACTTTTCCTTTTGAAGTCCTTCAAATTGACTATATTGAATTAGAGAGATGTAATATTCTTAAGTATGTTTTGGCGGTTGTATGTGCATTCAGTAAATGGGTTGAGGCTTACCCCACCAAAGATAATACAGCCATTAGGACTGCAAAGGTACTCCTGAAGGAGTTCTTTCCTCATTTTGGCTTGCCCCGAGTTATCTGGAGTGACAACGGAAGTCATTTTAACGCAAAAGTGATTCAATTAATTTGTGAGGGTCTCCATGTCAAAACAAAATTCCATGCTGCTAATCGTCAGCGTGTTTGGTTGAGAAGTACAATGGTACTCTCAAGCTGAAATTGGCAAAAATTCAGGAGACCATAGGGTTAAAATAGCCAGATGCTTTATCGTTAGCACTTTTGTCGACAAGAACAGCACATTCTAGGACAGGATTGTCTCCTTACGAGGTCGTGATTGGGCGCCCGACAAATGTCTGGGGCGTCTCGCATCCTCGTAGGTTTTCTGATATTGAGTACCCTGTGTTGCTTGATTACCTTGGCCAGTTAACAGAAAGTTTGCGTTCTATTCACCAACAGGTGCGGGACTCCCTACCTTCTATACCAGAGGGGCCTGGCCATGACATTCAGCCTGGAGACTACATCTTGAGAAAGAATTTTCAGAGGAAGTAAAGTTTGGAGCCACGTTGGAAGGGGCCTGAGCAGGTTCTATTGGTGACAACACTGCTGTGAAAGTTGCTGGCCGTAAGATCTGGGTCCACGCATCGCACTGTCACCGGATTCCTTTGCCGTTGCCCTATGATCAGTGGGTCAAGGATGGAGTAGGGGACGTCGAGTGCGAACAGGTCTTCAGGTTTGTTCCTTTCAGTGATGCAACGCTAACATGGACCCAGTCGGAAAAGGAGAATGAGAAGGCTCTGAATGAGGCTGTTCCCCTGGAAATGCGAGCTATCCAAGAGCCTTTGTTCATGGATTACACGGTGCCTGGGGCTACCAGGTACAATTTGTGCCCTCTGCCGAGGGATACGGATTCCAAGGAGAAAAGAGATTAGGGATGGACTGCGTAAGATAGGTTGTACTGAGTTGTGGTACCAACGGAATTAGCTGAAACTAGTGTAGAACATTTTGCTCACTTTATCTTAGTTGTTTGAACATTAGTTAGGAAAGACTGAAGTGTACTGTGAAGGTTTACCATCTTGATCGACGTGGGATACGAGCTTAGAACAGAGCAAGCTCCACCGCCGGTGCTCAAGAGCGCCAACGTATTGATGGACAATAGGAGCCTGTACCAGTGAGGCTCTGACGGACACTGGGAACTTACATATTCTCCTAGCATTCTGATCCCTTCCTTATCATTCATTATGCATCCTTTTGGTCGACCGGTTGCTGAGGAAGAGCAGCCAGTGATTCTTATTGCCCAGCATAATATGGTGTGGACACGCAAACAGAAAATACCTTGTGTTGCTTTTGTGGTTTTGTTGCTAATAATACTGTGTGGGGTGTCATGGATTTTGGAAAATGATTACAATGTGCCCTTACGTAGTACGGGTAGCGTTATTTCCCCGAAAAGAAATAAAAGAACAGTCCCAAGTAATGTATTCCTAGATACACATAAGAGGTTCTTGGGAGACGGAACAGCTTGTTACCCCACTTAATCTTTCATTAGTTTATGAACTGCATCCCCATTGTCACTTGTAAATTATACATATCCTCATCCACCCCAATTTACAGAAGGGAGTTTTGGGGTTTGGCTATCCAGGTCAATGTTTATATTATAGAAGGCCACTGGGATGGGGTTATCCAGGTTGTGATAACACATATTGCGGCAACTTCTACATGGAAGAACAGAATGTCTCACTGGTGGGTTGGCATTACAAGGAATTGATAGTCACCTGGGAGGCTGGTTATTATCCTGCTTGTTGTCCTATCGTGAATAGTACGGACACTTTGTATATCAATTGTTCTGGAATAGTGTTGTACAAAAATACGATCCCCTTAGTGAATGGCAAAGATCCAAGTACTTTGGAATGAACACCAGATATGCTGCAGTAGATTATGAAGGGCCAATCTATGCACACCCGGAGTTTTACTTTTTGTCTAACAGTACATATTCCAGTGTTCATAATGGCACAGACGATATGGCTCTTGGGATGGTGTTGCCCTTAGGTGTACCCTGTAAATACGCTAAGCCTAATGTCCGTTGGGTTAAAAGGACTTTGACCAAAGAATTCTGTGAGGGGGTGACCGATATAGAGGTCAATAATTATAGTAATGAGATCACTTTTGGATACATCCTTTCTTCCATTTTCACTTTAGGTGGTACCTCTATGGCTAGGGGTGAGAAAGCTAGAGAATATTTTGGATGCAAGTTACAAATTTTATCTAATACTACCGTGGCAGCTTTACGCGACATTACCACTCAGTTGTAAAGTATGCGAATATATTCCGAACAGACTCGATACACAGTTGATTTTATCTTAGCCAAGAGTGGTGGTGTATGCGCGGTAGTGGGAGACCAGTGTGTGGCCGGGATCAAGAATATGGAAAAGAATATTACCAAGCACATTCTCAATATCCTCGAGAATGTCAAGGAAATGGAAAGTGGGAATTAGAGTTGGTCTCTTTTTGGTAGCTGGGGCTGGATTCTTGAAAAGGTGATTTACCTGATCGTGATATTGGTGCTTTGTTGTGCTCTTATTCAGTGTCTTCCTTTCTGTTGCTCTTACTGCACCACCATTCTCACCCCTAAACGGAAAATATTGATTCATGATACTAACACTGCAATTATGGTACAGAGAGAAATAGACGACCTTATGAACATTGATGAGGGCATTTTTGAGACTCTTTCCCCGATGCTGAAAATATGGAATGTTCAGAAGGATTCACTGTTATCGTTGTTTGTGGTTTCCTGTTTCCCTGATCTTATGCTTTCCTTATCGCTGTTAGAAAATGTTTAAGCTCATGCTAAAAGGAGGGTCTGTTAGAATAAAAATGTTCATGTTTGCGCATTGCCCTGTGTAAGTTAGCATTCGCTGCGCCATTTTCTTTGCAGGCGCCATTTTAGGCAGTTCGAAACT
The DNA here is from genome assembly GCA_963921515.1 of Calotriton arnoldi. Classification (NCBI taxonomy): domain Eukaryota; kingdom Metazoa; phylum Chordata; class Amphibia; order Caudata; family Salamandridae; genus Calotriton; species Calotriton arnoldi. The sequence goes on along the minus strand of CAWUFW010000982.1, from coordinate 3,093,814 downwards.
AAGTTAGTTTAATTCCGAGAAATGTTCCAGTATAAGTTTCGTTTTTGCCATGTAGGCCTGTTCCCGTAATGAGTACACTGTTCCTATTAGCGCATACCTTTCTCACTGGATAGAGGCCTACTCCCACTTGTCTGGTGACAGGCCCGACTGGAACAACGTTGGACTTCGCAATTTTGTGTAAGATACAAGTGCTGAGACCGTTTTTTTCATGTCTTCCATTGCTTAGCAGCACCTGCTTGGAAAATTCCACTATGGGCGTGTTTTAGCCCAGTTATGAAACGTACATAATGTATCTCTATGCTTGTTGATTTCAGTCCCTCTGCAGCACTCCTAGCGACTGGGCAGACTGGGCTCCGCTCTGAGTGTATATAATAAACAGTTACTGGTTTGTATTCTCTACTGTCTGACCGAATCTTCATTTCGTATGGAAGGCTGAGAGGTGGTCATTAGTGACCCGAGAGACCCTAAATGGGCCACTTCCTTCAACCGTGAGGACAAACCTGTCCTCTGTTCCTTTTGTGTGTCCCCCAAAAGTTACTTTACAAAATTCCAATTTTTAGAAGACTCCTCCAACAAAGGAGGAAATTGTTGGCAAGAGGATTGACTCTCCCTGACTCCCAGCTCTATTGTCATGCCTATCAATTTCAGAACATTCGGATGTTACTGAATGTGCCAGACAACTCGTTCAAAGGCAGAATATATAAGGCTATGTTAGAGGAGGTAGGACGCCACCATTTTCTGTACAAATATGGACACCCCAAGTACTTAGTTAGGCTGAAAGTGCTTTTGGCTGCATTAATGACATGGATGTGTTAGAATTTTCAATATCCCATACTATGCTGCATCCGCCCCAATTTGGGATTTACCCGGGACCCCTAAATGCCTGAAAGATGCCCTTAGCCAGCCCCTGAAACAAGCAGATGTGAAACGCTGGAGTGATCTAAAGGATGGGACAGGACTAATGGGCTGGAAGAAGCTGACTTACAGAGGGTATGCTCTCTAGATTCAAATTTTATCAGCTCGAGAATGGTGGCCATCACAGGCTTGGAGAGAAGAGGTGGAAAGGAAGTGGGAGGATCGGTTAGAGAGTAACAAGGTCCTAAAAAAGGAAGTTGGTATTGGGATCTCTTGGAGGCCGAAGATAAACATCGACCAGAGCCTTTTTCGATCTGGATGGAGACCTTAATTGAGACTAACGTCAACAGGCTCTGGCAAGCATCACTAAAAATGTTCTATTCAGTAATAAAATCAGCGTCACTTAGAGAAATCACTTTTTTACCATTCATAGGGCTTATTGGACCCCGGGAAAGCTGGAAAAAGTAGCAGATAAGTATTCCTCCTGCCCAAAGTGTGGAGCATTGTGAGCAGACTATAAACATATGTTTATAGCCTGTCCTTCATCGTCAACAAACTGGAATGATGTTGGTAAGATCTTTAAAGACCTATCTCGCGGCCAGATTAAGATAAGCCTCCAGCTGATCTTCTTTGGCAGAAACTCTTCATTAAGACCTGAGTTTGATGATAATAAGATGAGACTTATTTTTTATCTAGTTCTGCTTGCGAGGCGTGAGATATGTAGAAAATGGAAATCAGTGGACCCCCTCTACCCGCCGCCCCCCCTCCACTATCAGGGATTTGCTGAAGTATGCTTATCATGTTTCTCAAGTAGATATGGCATGTGATTCTAGCAGCTATGAAAGGTTATGGAAGTACTATTTTGAAAGGTAATAACATATGTATTGTCCGATGATTACCATGGAAAAGCTGCATGGATGCTGAGTTGGTGGGTCCAGCAAGTTTGCAGCACTTGTCTCAGGGAGTCAGTTTCCCTCTGAGGGTGTGATGAGGACAAAAAATAAAAGAAAAAGAAAAATATGAAGCCCGTTCAAGGGAATTTAACATTCATCATGTAGATATCATTAAAAAAGAAAGTCTATGGATCTCCTATTTATGTTTATGAATTGCTAACTACAGTAACTAAATGGTAGGGTTGTGAGGTGTTGGTGTAGATCTGGCTTTTTAATTTCCAGACAATTGTAAATGCTATTAAGAAGACCCGTGTTTGTTTCATGGAGCTATTATGGCTTAATTCCAAGACCTAACTCCAGCAAATAAGGCATTCAAGAAACCAATTACAGTGGCTCAGATTAGGTGGGTGATCACAGCTCAAAGAATAAGCAAAGCTTGGTAACCCTTATCGGGTACAAGGAGACCAAAAGAAGATATGTCATGCTGTATTGAACAAACACCTAGTGAAATTATTCAGTATTGATTCCTTTTCCTTTTATTTATTTTTTAGACCAAGGACATCACCTGATGTATAGCAGAGGTCTGTGAACATTACAAATAAGCTAGGAAAGATCCTAAATGCTGCTCATATCATTGCTTTTAACAATATTAGGCAATATCAGTAGGTCGTCACGCAATCAGGACTCTAGTACATAGAGACCAGTAAGTATTTATTTCTTCAAGACTTGACACTGTTAAAATATACTTTGATGCCCAGAGTTGATATAGGTTTTATGGGAGGCATTCAGTTTGCATGGTGGATAAAGCAAACGTATTTGGCCACAATGCTTGGCCCTTCTTTTAGGGTGTGTTGATCTCAATGAAAAACAAAAGGGTAATTTAAGTGTTACATAACCAGCCCAATGTGAGGGTAGTAGTTCTATTTACAATTGAGGCTTCACAAGAATATCCCTCCCTTTATTTTTCAGGATCTAGAAATGAAAGCTTGGTTCTGTATGGGTAATCATATTGTGTGGTGCACTCCAGTATTCAATTCAATTCAAAATCTTTATTCGGTTGCTTTCCAACTATAAAAGAATGCAAAAGATAAAATACATTCTAAGAAAAAGTCACAATTCCCAATATGATCGAGATAAAGACAGATAATAAGATAAAATCCAGTTAATCTTTCCTTAAGTTCCTAAATTTCATAGTGGATCTTAAGAAACAAGTTACCCTAAAGTTTGTGAATTTATCAGGTAACATCTGTAAGAATATAAGTGCAGGTCGAACTTGGAAAAATCCCTTGGCCTTCAATAATGGTTTAATAAAAGCTCTTCTAGGTTCAGCCTAAAAGTTTCAGAACATCACAAAGTGTAATGTGTCCTATGGAGACTTAAAGCTGCAGCCACAGGACCTCATAGACCCAAGGTCAAAACATCCTTTGGGGGAAGCTAACAACAGATGTAGGAGAATAAACCTGAACCTGGTGAGCAAATAATGATTTCTATTATTTTTGATAAGGACGAGATAAGTCTCCATAAACTGTGTTGTTTTCAATAGTATAAATCTCCAAACCATAGGTTTTACAGTTAGATCTCCCCTCTGTGCAATGATCTCCTCACTAGAAAAGTTTCCTTCACCCACTTTCTATCGGCGTTACAAATGATCTCTTAGTTGTTAAAAAGCTCAGCACCTCCCCAATATCAAGAAAGCATCCTTAATATATCTAATCCATGGTATTTTAAGGGCAGAGTCAAATAGAAGAACATCCTTTAAAATCAATCTGTTCAGACTAATTTTCTCCTTTGTCCATAATCTGATTCAGATTAACAAAAGGCGGAGAACTAAAAGATTGCTCACTTAGCATGAAGGAGGAGTGCTTTGGGGAACACATAGTAACCCCATTGAATTTGTTTTCAATAATCTTAAGGCCATTTACTGCCACATAACCTCAAATATCACTACCATAAGAGACCTTGGAGATACATTTAGCCTGGTAGATCCTCACCAAGGACTCAAGTAGTTTACTACCCAGTCTAGTTGAAAAACTAAAGAGTGCGGCAACTGATTTAACTAGTTTCTCCTTCTTTGCTTTCACTTAGGGTTTCCAGTTTTATTGGAGTTAAACAAGACTCCCAAATATGGGAAAGCCTTAACTTTGGAAATTTTGTTGTTGCAGATGCTAAAAGTTTCGGTCTTAGTCGAGCTGGTGCCCACCACCATCACAAAAAACTTAGTGAGATTGACTGTTAGATCTAGGTTTTCCATGAAATCCGCAAAGGTGTTAACAATGTTTGTAAACCCCTAGCAGTCCTTGCCATCAGGACCGCATCATCCGCGTAAAGCAGAACAGGGAGCGAGGGGAAATGGCATTAACCACACCAGCTAAGCCACGCATGCCATTTCCACGCAAGCGGAACACGACTTGTCTTAACCACACATATGCTTTAACTACACATATGCGTGGTTAAGGCAGTCAGTGGTCTAGTTGCAGAGACCGGATAGGGGGGGCAGAGGAACAGGCAGGATCGGGAGAGGAAAGACCTGTACACAGCTTGGTAAGTAGGTTTTGGGGGAGGGGGTAGTTTTCAGGGGAAGCAGCATTAAGGCTCAGGGCAGGGGGAAGGGGCAGCTTTCAGGGCTGGGCCGTATTACGGCTCAGGGTGGGGGTCTGGGTCGTTTTTTGGGCTGGGGGCCATTTTAGGGCGGGGGGCTGGAGTTGGGGTAGTTTTTTGGGCCTGGCTGTTTTAGGGCTCAGGGTAGCGGGCTGGGTTCGGGGTAGTGTTTCAGGCTGGGGGCCTTTTTAGGGCTCAGGGCATTGGGCTGGATCGGGGTAGGGTTATGGGCTGGAGGCTGTTTTAGGGCAGAGGCTGGTGTTGGGGTAGCTTTCTGGGCTGGGGGCCTGTTTTTAGGGTGGGGGGGTCGGGTAGTTTTTTAGGGCTGGGGCGGGGTGCATTGCAGGGCTGGGGCCAGTTTTTAGGGCTCAGGGCTGGGGGTCAGGGTAGTGTTTAGTGCTGGAGTGGGGGGATTGCAGTGCTGGGGGCCAGTTTTTAGGGCTCAGGGCAGGGGGGCTGGGGTGTGATCTTTACCTCGCATGCCTTTACCAATCATGCCTTTACAATGAAATTTGTTGTTAAGGCATGCATAGTAAAGACGCAGTTGTGGTTGAGACCGTGTTGTTTAGGCATGCGTTGTTGAGGCATGTGTTGATCTATCATACAAAGCAAACACAAGGAGATGATGGACGGACCACTGAAACTTTTCAGACACTCACCCCCAGTCACAGATCTGGGTTAAATCCATCATCGTTGAAGGAAGTGACCCGATTAGGGCCACCCGGGTCACTCGCGACCACCTCTCAGCCTTCCACATAAATGAAGAGTCGGTTAGACAGTAGAGAATACAAACCAAGTATATGTTTATTCAAATACACTCGAGCGGAGCCCCGTCTGCACAGTCGCTTAGCGGTGCTGCAGAGAGGACTGACATCAGAAAACATGGTGCTACATTATGTACGATTCAGAACCAATGAAGACACGCCCAGACTGGAAATTTCCAGATGGAGGCAGCTGGACAAAGGAGGTACAGAAAGATAAGTTTCGATCCTGAGACCGGGCACACACTATCTCTATGCCAAGATCGTTCTGCCTGCGCCCATCACTGGACTAGTGGGAGCAGGCCTCTATCTAGTGGGAAAGGTATGCGCTAATAAGAACAGTGTATTCATTAGTACAGCAGGGCCCAACCTTGGAGAAGAGGAAAATTACCAAAGCTGCTTCTCGCAGGGACAGAGAGAGACAGAGAGATTAGTTTCGCTCATGGATCAAAATGGCGGCCAAACATAAAATGGTGCCGCGAATGCTAACTTATGCAGAACAATATGTAACAACACGGCGAAGACATTTTTTATATTCTAACAGACCCTCCTTTTAGCATTCGCTAATAATTTTATATGGTGGGCGGAAAAGCAAAAGGACATCAATACTCAAAACAATCCATATACTCATTATCAGGAATAGAAGCTGCAAGGGATGATGTAGAAGCAAAGATGCCCTTGTCAATCTGCATCATGTCCTAAATGCTCTTCTGCAACATGATCGCAGCACTAGTATCATGAACTGATATTTTCTGTTTAGGGGTGAGAAGATTTACACAATAGGTGCAGCAAGTCGGGAGACAGAGTATACAGAGGCAGCATGTAAAAATAATACTAGCAACCACAATCAAAAAGATGAGGATCTTCCAACCCCATGTTGTTAGCACATTCTAGAACCACCCTGATAGGGTCCAAGTACCTGTCTCTTGGTGTATGTCAGACGAAAGCCTATGCAATTTCTGTATAGCTGCATACACGCTGGGGCGTGGTCAGGATTGGACACATTATGAGATTGATGCAACATTTGTATAAAAACATTATCGGTCTAGGTCAATCTATGCGCTGCTTTGTATGGAGCCAAAGTGACAAAAACATGCTCAGGGGAGAGGGCGTCGTACCAACCAAAGAGTGTACAGGATACCTTTCCTCTAGAAACCAGGATATTCCAAGTATTATTATTAGCGTAATCACAACAATTAATATGAAAACTATTTTACTCTTTGTTGACCAACCCCGCGCTAAACGCGGTGATGCAAACGGCTGTTCCTCCTCCTCAATAGGTTGACCAAACGGATGCATTATGAAGCAAGAAGAGGAATGCAATAAAACCGATAGCAAAGGCAAGTGTTCCCAGTGTCCGTCAGAGCCTCACTGGTACAGGATCCTATTGTTCATCAACGTTGGCGCTCTTGAGCACCGGCGGTGGAGCTTGCTCTGTCCTAAGCTCTCCATGAATCCCACGTCACTCAGGATAATGTACCCCCTTCCTAGGGAGCACATTCGATTTATCCTGTCCAATGTCAGAACAGTGCACCAATCTCACAACACCCTGAACTAACACCGTTGGTACTATAGCAAAGTACACCCTAACTTGCACAGTCCATCCCTGACTAATCTGACTTCTCCTTTGATGCACTATTCCTCAGCCGAGGGCGCAAATTGTACCTGTTGACTCCAGGCACAGAGGGGTCAACAAACAGCGGCTTTTTAATGGCTCGAATTTCTGGGGGGACCGCTGCATTTAGTGCGTCATCATTCTCTGCATCTGTCTGGGTCCACGTTAATTTTGCGTCGCTAAAAGGGATGAACTGAGGCACCTTTTCACACTCAGTATCCCCAACTCCATCAGCGACCCATTGGTCATAGGGTAAAGGTAGAGGCACTCATTTACAGTGATTGCCGTGGATCCAGTTCTTTCGGCCAGCGACCTTGACTGTTGTTCTTATGGCTAGAAGGACCTCTTCAGGTCCCTTCCAGCGTGGCTCCAAACTCTCTTTCTGCCGAACATTTCTCACAAGGATCCAATCACCAGGCTGAATGTTGTGCCTGGGCCCCTCTGGAATATCTGGTAGAGTGTCCCGGACCTGTTGGTGAATAGAACGCCAACTTTCAGTTAATTGGTAAAGATAGTCTGTCAACAATGGATACTCAATATCTGAAAATCTGTGCGGGACACCCCAGACATTTGCCGGGCGTCCAAACACGACCTCGTAGGGTGACAATACTGTTCTAGAATGTGCTGCTGTTCTTGTCAACAAAAGAGCTAATGGTAAAGCACCTGGCCACTGTAACCCTGTTGTCTCCTGAATCTTTGCCATTTTCAGTTGAGAGTACCATTCTACTTCTCAACCAAACCTGCTGACTGGGGGTGATTAGCAGCATGGAATTTCTGTTTTATATGCAACCCATCGCAAATTAACTGGATAACCTTAGCATTGAAATGACTTATGTTATCACTCCAGATCAAACAGGGCAAGCCAAAACGAGGAAAGAACTCCTTTAGGAGTACCTTTGCAGTCGTCATGGCTGTATTGTCTTTGGTGGGTTAAGCCTCAACCCATTTACTGAATGCACAAACAATCACCAACACGTACTTCAAATTATTGACTCTGTCCAACTCAATGTAGTCCAACTGAAGGACCTCAAAAGGTAAAGTAGGGGGTGCAAAATTACCAGGTGGTGTAGGGGTACCTTTTCCAGGATTGTGCATCATGCACACCATGCAATACTTCAATAAATGTGCAGCAGTTTTGGAGATGTTGTCATTCTGCCACACAGGGTCTAACAATTTGCAAATACCCTTAGCACTGTTATGGGCTGGGCCATGGGCCATTGTGACTACAGGAAGAACATATGCATCAGGCAACATCCATCTTTGCTTCCCTGACTTGTCTATCCAACATCCCTCGTCATTCAATTGTGCTGTACTTTCTTGCCACACTGCTAATTCCTCTACTGTGGCCTCACTTTGGATCTCCTTCACATTCTCAAGTGTATCTTCAAACATTGTGACCTCGGGCACCTACCTAGCAGGACCTGCAATGAACATTCTTTCCATCCTAGTCCGGGCTGTTTCCTTAGCTGTCTGATCTGCAAAAGCGTTCCCTTTACCCACATCGTCAGTAACTTTCATATGGGCGCTGCACTTCACTATTGCCAATTTCTTAGGGAGTGTCAAAGCAGACAGAAGCCTATATATAAGATGACCATGCTGAATATTGGGCCCATGGGAAGTAAGGAACTAGGCCTGGGCGGTAAATTCCGCTCCGCCCCTCGGAATTTGCGGAATTTTAGCAATTCCGCGTTCCGCGGAGAACGCGGAATTGCCAAAAATTCCGCGATCCGCGGCGTAGCGGAATTTTTTCCTTAATCGTGCTTTCAAAATGCGTGTTCGTGCGTGCGGGAGCGACTTACCGGGATCCCTGCGTTCGCCGATGAGTGTTCCTATCCGTTCGCCACGAGATTTTGGTAGCCGGCCGCGCGATCCCGAACACGTCATTCAGACGCGCCATCGGACATCCGCGTTCGCAAACAGGAAACGCGCATCGCGAGTGGGCGGGACAAGTGAAACAAGATGGCCGCGCCAATTGGTGACCGCATGGGCAAGTTCGCGAGTTATTTCCCCCCCGAAGCTGCAAACAGCGTCCCCGAGCAGGAAAAACGCATCGCGAACGGGCGGAACAAGCAATTCCGCGTGCTCGCGGAGATTTTTTACCGTTTCGCGGAACTTTGCGTAACGCGACTACGCAAATTCCGCCCACCCCTATAAGGAACCCTCTCTCTGCCCAGAGTCGCCCAAAGTTATGTGCGACTCCAAAGGCGTACTGGCTGTCAGTATAAATATTAACAACCAGTCCCTCACTCAACTCGCAGGCTCGAATAAGGGCGACGAGCTCTGCAGCTTGCGCCGACTGATAGGGAACTCGTGATCTCTCAACTACCGTACGCAGCGTAGTGATAGCGTATGCCGCAGTTGTAGTGCCATCTGGTAATTTAAAGCAAGAGCCATCGACATATAGTTCCCCTTGGGGGTCAGATAAGGGAACATCAGTCAGGTCTACCCGTCCTTTCGTCTCTTCTTCCGTCCGGAAGATACAATCATGTATGTCAATCTCCTCAATCTCAGAAGGGAGGGGTAGTAATGTGGCTGGGTTCAGAGTGGCACATCGTTTGATCGTAATATGGCTAGCAAACAGCGTTAGCTCATAACCTGTCAGACATGCACTGGTGAGGTGCTGTGTCTTTGTCTTATTCAAAAGTGTATCCACATCATGGGGTACCATAACTGTGAGGTCAGTATCAAGTACGAGTCCAGCCGATTGCCTTATCGAGACAGCCACAGCCGCTCTTAGACAGCTCGGGAGGGCTCTTGCGACAGGGTCAAGCACAGTAGAGAAATAAGCACACAGCCGTTGTTTATCTCCAAATTTTTGTGTTAAAACATAAAGCGCACAACCAGCTGTCTCATGGACATATAATACAAATGACTTGCTATAGTTAGGCGTGCCAAGCACTGGAGCCGAACAAAGCGCACTTTTTAATTGCTCAAAAGACTGCTGACATTCAGGCGTCCAAGGCAAGGGTTCATGCACATCTTTAGTAGTCAAAGCGAGCAGGGGTTTGGTTAGTAGGGAATCATTTGGAATCCATTGGCAACAGTAGGAAGTAATGCCAATAAAAGCGCACACATCTTTTTGAGTTTGAGGAATGGGCATTTTAACAATGGTACTGATGCACTCAGGGGTCAATCTCCGACCCTCCTTTGACAGTAGGTGACCTAAGTAGGTGACCTCCTGCCGACAATACTGAAATTTGGAAAGGGATACTTTATGGCCATGTTGAGCTAAATGTAACAACAACTTATCCGTACTATCTCTGCAACCTTGTTCTGTATCCGAGGCGATGAGCAAGTCATCGACATACTGAAGCAATACATTACCTGTAGGGAGCGACAAGGAGTCCAGCTGATCTTTCAATGCCTGACTATAGATACTCGGACTCTCTGTATATCCTTGAGCGCAACAGAATCTAAAGCTCCTACCAGCTAGGGTGAACCCAAACATATACCTGCTGCCAGGATGAATTGGAATACTGAAAAAGGCATTTTTCAAATCAATGACAGAAAAGAATGTAGCAGAAGAAGGAATCATTGTCAAAGGAGTCGTAATGTCAGGGACCACTGGAAACTGGGGAATCACTATTTTATTAACTTCCCGCAAGTCAATCACAAAGCGATCAACATCTGCATGATCATCAGAGGAACCTGAAGGTGTCCGTTTAAGAATGGGAAGAATAGGGCTATTACAAACATTAGCAGTCATCTCCTCAACCACTCCTTTCTCAATCAAGTCCTGTACAATTTACAACAGATCTCGCTCACCTGCCTGCGGTATTTTATACAGAGGGATGCGAGGTAAAATAGCATTGTCTTTAACTTGGATCTAAACTGGTGGTATCTGTAACAGTCCCACATCTGTGTCACCTGTTGCCCAGAGAGTGGGCGGCACATCTTTAAACTCCGCAGGAAGGGGCGCATCTTTGGACAGGTACTGCGTAGCGCGCACGATGTCCGGACCAATGGTCATGTAAGCACCAGCAGGAGAGCAGTAAATTGTGGCATGCAATTTTTTCAACAAGTCCAAACCCATCAAATTTTCTCCACAATTAGACATCAACAAGAATGGCGAATCCACAGTGAAAGGACCAATAGTCAACGCAAGCGGTTTTGAAATGGGGCTCACAACCGATACACCAGAAAAACCTACCGAAACATTATTATGGCCAGACAGAGCCGCCCCAGGGACCAAGGAATGAGAAATAGAACTGTTCATCGCACCTGTAGCCACCAAAAACTCCTTAGCCGAACCATGCATATCCGCACTAACTTATGGACCACGTTGATCTACAGGTATCGGAACTGGTCCCTCACTCTGTCCCTGGGTGTCCTAGCTGTAAGATATCCCTGTCACCTCATCTGTGTCATAATCATCATTATAATACTGTCCTCCCCGAGAGTCATCAACATAATTTTGATCAGAACGACCCTGCGGGGCTACAGCATTCTGAGCCCTGTCCTGGCCACCAGCTCCATGACCCCTTCCATGAGAACCTCGTCCTCTCAGGACCGCCACCTTCTGCAAAAGCACAGGACACTCGCCTACGCCAGTGTCCCACCTCTTTACAATACGCACACTGATTCGGCCCTACAGGCGTAGTATTCCTGCTAGTACGCGGAAGTTGCCGGGCCAAACCACCACGTCCTCTAACATTCCCTCTAGAAGCCTGCTGCAACAACACCTTCATCTTCAAATCCTTGTGCTTCTTCTCCTTCCTCTCCTTATCCTCATTTTCCCTGTGCTTATAATACTGCGTCATATTCAAAATAACAGAAGAGGTGGACCAGGTGCTCTCGGAAGCCTGTAATCGGGTCGCAATCTCAGGAAGCAAATTGGAAACAAATCTATTAACAAACAATCAAACACCACCTTCGATCGACAAATCCTGTCCACTATAATCTAGAAAAAGTCAGACCCACGCTCCTCTTTCTTCTGGCGACAAGCCGATAACTTGTCCCAATCAACTTTTCTCGGAGGGATAAGAGAATGCATGTACATAATGATACGGCCGGGCAAAGCAAGTATTTCCACTCTAGGCTTATCACCTGGCTTCCGTTCCTGATCCCATACCTTAATTTGGTCCCATGTACCACCCAATCCCGAAACATGATCCTGTGTGTGTACTTGTCTCCAAATATCAACCGGAACTAGTAAGCCAAAGAACATTTCAATATCAGCAAGTGTCATCACTGTAGAAGAGGCTGCCTCAGTCAATTCTTTATAATATGCAGTAGGATGTTTCCTAGGATCAGGTAACTGAGTCTTAAGAGACAAAACCCTCACTCCTTTTCCATGGAGTATAAACCCACTGTTCTTGGAAACAGGCCGCCTCACCCTGTCTGACAACAGCATTGTAGTGATCCCTTAGCTCTGGTGTTTCAGGATGATAGATAGGATGAACCTCCCGCATCGGAAACTGAGATACCAGGGTGGGGCTCTTCTCAAGCAGTCTACCCCAATAAGCAACCAACGTCACAACATTACCGAAAACTTGATCAGGCGCCATATCAGTAACATATACATGATCCTTAATATCATATATAATCTGCGGTGCTGCATCATTGAAACACTGCTCCCAAAGACCGATCAGAGTAGCGGACATATGCTTGAGGGCATGCTGTTGTACAAAAGGCTCATAATCTTTCATCACACTCCACATGTCTTCCACACCATAAATGGGGTTACGGGCCCACTGCGCAGCCTGATTAGCCACTACCTGTTTCTCTGCATCTCCCATATCAGATCGGACTAACGTCCGCCCCATACGTTCCTTAAATTTTGTCCAGTCTCTATCCTCAAATCCACGTACTGGTGTCCCACTACTCTGTAATGACGGGGAATGTAAGAACACAGTGGGAGTGATCACAGAGGAAGTAGACACTAACGTCGCTGCTGGCTGTGTCGCGGGTGTAAGAGCCGGCAAAAGAGCCACCGAGGCAATAGGTGATGCAGGAGTACTAACAGTCATTGTTGCCACAGACGGCGAGGACAAAGAAAGGACAGGAGTGCCGTGGCCAAGGCAGTCCGATCAACAGAAGCAGAAACAGCAGAGACAGAAGAACCGGGTAGCTGAGCCTGTGAGGGAAGAGCAGGATATATCCTCTGCGGGGCATACGGAGGCGGGGGTCGAGTATCTAACAATTGTTTCACAAACGTATCATTTTCTTCTTGGGCCACATAAGATTTATCAATATTCAATCGAAACCTCCTATCTTCACGTTCAATCCCTATCTCTTGTTTCTCTCTATCATGTGCTACAGCTTTCTGAGTCAATGTTTGCATTCTCCCCTTCCGGGCCTCTTTCTCTGCTTTCATTCGCCTCTGTTTAGCCTCTTTTTGCCACGTTCAGTGAGAATCAAACATGGACTGTCTACTTCTTCTTGCAAACAACTTCTCCTGTAAAAACCCATTTTTTTGCTCATCAGAAGTGCCCGTCAGTATATGTTTATTCAGATACACTCGAGCGGAGCCCCATCTGCCCTGTCGCTTAGGGGTGCTGCAGAGAGGACTGACATCAGAAAACATGGTGATACATTATGTACGATTCAGAACCAATGAAGGCACGCCCAGACTGGAATTTTCCAGATGGAGGCAGCTAGACAAAGGAGGTACAGAAGGATAAGTTTCGATCCTGAGACCGGGCACACACTATCTCTATGCCAAGGTCGTTCTGCCTGCGCCCATCGCTGGACAAGTGGGAGCAGGCCTCTATCTAGAGGGAAAGGTATGCGCTAATAAGAACAGTGTATTCATTAGTACAGCGGGGCCCAACCTTGGAGAAGAGGAAAATTACCAAAGCTGCTTCTCGCAGGGACAGAGAGAGACAGAGAGATTAGTTTCGCTCATGGATCAAAATGGCGGCCAAACATAAAATGGTGCCGCAAATGCTAACTTATGCAGAACAATATGTAACAACACAGCGACAACAAAATTGTTCTTTAGCTCACTTCGCCACCCTAGTTCAGACTCTGCCATATGCAAATGAGTCTTGACCCTGTTCCTCGTGGGAACAGTCCGGCCCAAACTGCCATGCCAGGTCTTCCCTGGACTGGAAACAAGCATCCTGGGACCGGTTTCGGGGTACCATCCCTCATCAGCCAGGCTAGCTTGAATCCAGTGGCAAAGTGATCAAAGAACCCAGGTCTGGGCATACACTGCCAACTTAGGGCGAGCAAAGCAAACACAAGGAGATGATGGACGGCGCGCTGAAACTTTTCACACACTCACCCATCCATCAACGTTCTTAAGCTCACTTCGTCACCTCAGTTCAGACCCAGCCATATGCAAATCAGTCTTGACCCTGTTCCTCATGGGAACAGTCCAGCCTGGACTGACAAGGAGCGAGCAAGAAAACTAGATTTGGGCAGTCTGCCCCTGAAGTCAGCAAGGCCATTAATATAAAGGGAAAATAAACAAGGGGCCAATATGCACCCTTGGCACACCCCGCTGCCGACTTTTAAATTATCTGTGTTGGCTGACTGGCTAGAATACCTAACTGATGCAGTAGTGTGAGCATGGAGGTCCTGTAAGAAATAAACAATATTTGAGTCCACCCCATCCCTAAAGGATAGCCCATAGTTTGTCCCTATTGACCCTGTCGAATGTAAGGTCCATAAAGGGCAAAAGGGCAGGTGAAGAGATCTGGGTGGGCGATAGTATACTTGCTAACGACCAGGTATAAGTTCAGACACTGGTCACATGTAGATAACCTTTTCCTAAAACCATATTGCAAGTCAGAAACAATGTTGTTCTCCACTGCCCAGCTGGAGAGTCTTGCTAACAGTACCCATTCCTGGACCTTTATGGCTGAGTCGATGAGGGATAAAGGTCTATAACATTGTGGTTTATCCTTATGCCCCTTTTTCAATATAGGAACTATAACTGAGGTGGACCAAGAATGAGGACTCTCCCTAACTGCTGCATTTAAAATCTGATCTACTGCTGGTTCCCACACTGCCACGTCACTAAGAAACAAATCTGGGGGAATGCCGTCCTGGCCTGGGGCCTTGTTGCGTGTAAGACCCAAAATTCCCTGGGTAACTTAGTCTAGGTTGAATACTAGGTTTAGCCTCCCATGGGTGGCTAACTTCGGCACAACCACCTTCCCAAGGGGCAAGTAATTGTATCTTCCCTCAAAGTGGGAAGCTCACAGATCTGTGCCAATTTGATGGCATTGAATGGCATTATTAGCCTGCGCAAACCATGGTCGATTTATAATGTGCCCTTAAATCGAGCTGCTTTTCCACGTTGTTGCCTGCATGAGATCATCCCAAGCTTGTTCCCTCAGGACATCTTTGCGCCGTTTCAATTCAGACTTATAATTCAAGCGGGAGCTGAGCACAAGCATTCAGTCTCTAGGGCTAGCTTTTAGGGCACACTTTAGTGTCCGTAGGGCCTTAGAGCATCCAGAGTCAAACCTACCTGGGTTGGCAGAGGTTGGATTAACACCTGGGCGAGATAGAAACACTGCTACCTTGTTGGAGATGTTCCTAACAACTAGTAGGATTGGTTTGTTGCTGATTGACTGATCTAAGCAAATGGCAAAGTCCTGTGCACAACTATTAAACAGGCTAAGTCTGAAGTGTTCAGGTTCTACCATTGCACACCTTATGCGATCATACTGACTCCCTAACTCTAGAAAGAATGGGACACCACCTTCACAAGGTGTTGAGACAGGATTGTGGACGCTTAAAACACTGTGTAGAATGTTAAAACTAGAACTCAGTAAACAGAGAGGAGCGGAAACAAAAATAAAATCTATAATATTTGAGCAACCCCTACTCGTTAGATTGGGGGTAAGTTGCAAAGCTGGAGAATTAAGCATCTTGTCCAACAAAAAGAGTGGGTTATTTGTGTGCAGAATCAGCAGTCGCAGAAGACAAAAAGGGCCGCCTCCTCTGGCCCACTGAGTCAAGGGACGCGTAGTCTCCTTAATGCCACCAAAAATGCTCCAGCGCTGTGTCTTTGATATATGAGGGTAAGTTTGACACGAAGGGTTGTAAGAAAATATCAACAAATTCAGATAACTTTTCATTCGGTCCCCCTATGCCTGAAACAATAGGCCTCCCTGGTGGAAAAGGGAGGTTCTTGTGAATCTTAGGGAGGGTGTAGGGACAGGGAAATCTGGGGTGGTCTACCCTCAAGTACATGTATTCATCTGTGTCCTATAAACATTTGTCATGCCATGTTTTCAGTGTCTTGTTGATAATATTCGTCAATTTAAACATTAAATTAGTCAACAATTTCTCATAACAATTTACATCATTCAACTGTGAGTACATTTCTTGTTCCTAATCATGGCGGTTCATTATTACAATGTTGCCCCCTTTGTCTGCCTCTCTGATAATAACACTCTTATCTTCTTTCAGCTCTTTAAGGGCTGTCCACTCCTTATGATTCAGATTATCCTTTCTTATGTCAAAATGTGGTGTGCTTTGTAGTATAATCATCTAAATCTCTGCAAATGAGCTTATGGAACACTTCTACTAACGTTGGATTTTTCCAATTCCACAAACGCAATCTACTGTATGAACTTGAATCGTACTGTGAGACACAGCTACAAGGTGTGTGCGCATGGGTTTTCACTATGCAAAATCAATCTGCATCTGTACTTGATGTATTCTTACGGTCCATGCCAAGATGAGATGTTAAACACTGTGGGCACGTATTTATAGGTGCTTGCATGTTGTATCAATGTAAATGTAGTTTGCAACACTACAATGATGGTTGTCTCTGTTGTTTTAGCCTTGAGAAAGTTGTGGGGCTACCCCCCCAAATACAACGAAACAAGTGTTGGCTAAAGGATTTACTTAAGAAGACGTCGAAGTACTGCACAATAAATCTACGACAACAAGAAACATCTCTTCAGCTTTGATTCATTCTACTGTTTTGTTGTACTGAACTGAGATACAATTACATGTGCCTCATGATGTTATATACTGCCAAGATTCATGTTTATCTTTTCCAGCATGCTGATATTTTATCCAAAAAATGTTTTAAGAAGGTGCAAGATTTAGTTACAAAGTCCAAGTGATGTCCAGTAGAACAATTGCTGCTGTTTAAAAAAGGAGGATGGGCATTGTCCGCCATTAATATGTGTTACTGGCAGCTCAAATTAAACAAGAGATAGGGTTCATGGTGATCAAATATCTGTGTATGAAATAATGAAGACATGGAGAGGTCACACCCAATAAAAGGGGTCCTTTGTAGATTTCCAGACAAGGTTTATTGTTTAAAATTCTTACCTTTAACAATCTGTTATAATCCAGCTCAAACAGCCAGGCCAAATGAGATGCCCTAGGGGCAACATGTTTACAATGCCATTGGATTCAAGCTTAAGTTCAGTGACTGAAACCAGCTTGGGGTTGCTTATGTTCCTTTTTGGAAGTCACCTGGCCTGCCAGTTCAGACCAACTGTTCCTATCGTTGCAGGACCAGTATTGAAATGCACATAATTAGTCTTTTTTTTTTGTTGCCAACTATGCCACTCTAGACCAGGGTTTCCCCAAAGTCAGTCCTGAAGGGCGGGATCCATGCCAGATTTTTTGCATATCCCCATTTAGATAAATGTAGTTATCTTAAAAATCTGGCATGGATCCGGCCCTCCAGGACCGACTTTGGAGAACCCTGCTCTAGACAATGGGCTGATTAAAGCCCTGAGTAAATATAAGTAGCTGAGATTAATTCAAGCATTTCGTTTTTTTTTGTTAGTTTAAGTGCTCATTAAAAAGACTCCTATTTGTTGTAATTGATATCATTGGCAAATATGATATAAAACCTTTTCCCTAGTTATCAGCTTTCACAGAGCATGCTACAAGGTGGAATCAGGAAGCATGGTAAAATAGCACACAAGATAAATCTGCCTTAAAAAAGTTGTCTGTATTCAAAGCAGTCACTTATTCATACAAATTGACACATCTCACCATTCAATTTTTCAGAACTTCTATAATGTTCTTCAAAATGAGAGCAAGTTATCTGTGGCTACAAATCCAGTAGTAACACCCTTCCCAGATTTAAGAGAACATTCTAGCCATGTGGCCATGTAAAGAGCAAACTTCCTTTTAAATATTAATAATTCACCCATATGTAGGCCTTATTGCCCATAAGGCAGGGTGCATGGTGTTTAAATGTAAAACATGTAGGAATGAAATGTTAAAAACATAAAGTAGATTGTGCACTCCTATATTTTCAATTTCTGCGCTCTCAACGAAATAAACCATTATACACGATCCGTATGCCATGACTTCTAGGTGCTGCCTATCACGTGTTCAATAAATTCAAAGTGGCCAAGTCGTGGCGACCTGGACAAGACGTGCACAACTATTATCTGCATATACAATATCAATTGTTACAACAATATTTCTTATCTTGAATTGTCATACCAAAACAAACAAATTCTCCAAAATGTCTTTATATGGCATATGCTTAACTTCAGCATTTAGACAATATAATTCATACCTGTGTACATGATTTTTATGCGTATTTACACAAATGTCATAACAATGACCAAAAAACCATGACTGTCACAACTCAGTTACGGAATGTACACTGTGCCCAATGCATTTCGGGATGGTATGTCCCTTCTTCCGGGGAAAATCTGTAATAAAAACAAAAACAACACATTCTCATGTACAAAATGACAACAACCTCTGATTTCTATAAAGCATAATACAAATGTTCAAAACCCTGTGAATGCCCAGTGTCCCCAAACTCTCTTTCCTTCAACGTAATGCATCAATGTTCTAAGTGAAAACCCAATAGGTAGCAGTTACAAATGTAATGTAAAGCGTATGGAGAAAACTGAACCACATTCCACAAATCATTGTGTGTTAGTAAGTGAAAAGTTCCACTTCCGCTGCTGAATGCTCTACGTCAACAGAACCGAATTCATGAACCCATGGTTGTTAGAACCATCATGCAAATCTTATGCGTACGTCTCTGCTTATACTCACAATGTGAGTTCCGCCGCTCCTGTGCTGGGCAGTTTTGGACACACTTTGGGGGCTGAAAACCACCCGGAGCTCTAATCCCGCTGTTTCTCGAGCCCAGGGTGTAACTCTTCCTTTCCTCGCGCACCGCTGTGCGGCCACACACTTTGGTGGGACTCCAAGTCCCAGAGTGCAACGCGTGACTCTTGCACCTGAGAGGGAGGTGCCATCAGCGCGCTAAAAAGCGCTGCTCTAACCCCGCGGCGCGGGACGCCGCTCCTGTGCTGGGCAGTTTGGGACACATGTTAGGAGGCTGTTATGTTAATAAAAATTTCTATAGCGCACGTACACCCAGAGGTTTCATGGCGCTTAACTTGATCAGTGTCGCGGCAGAGGCAGATTATGCATAAACCTGCTCAAACAGTCATGTCTTGAGCATTTTTCTGAAACCCAATAAATTATTGCAAGATCTGATCGCTAGTGGGAGAGAGTTCCAGAACTTGGGGGCCAGATAGGAGAACCTGCACCCTCCCTGGCGTTTGAGCTTATAGGTAGGGGTAGTTAGCAGCTGGAGATGTGCAGATCGCAGGTTACGGGTGGGAACATGTCTTGATATCATGCAACTGATGAATTTAGGGCTCCTACAGTGAAGGGCCTTGAAAATTAAGCACCCTGTCTTAAAGGCTGCCCACTGGATGATAGGGAGCCAATGAAGTTTTGCAAGTAAGGGGCTGGCAGATTGCCATTTTGGCCGTTTGTGGATGAGTCTCACAGCTTGGTTTTGTACCAGCTGGAGACGTTTAAGTAAGAACAATGGGAGGCCGAGGTAAATAGAATTGGAAAAATCAAGACGGGAGAGAACCAAGGCCGTGACAACCTGTATGAGAGCGGTATGAGTGAGCAAATGGGCAATCTTCCTGATTTTGCGTAGTTGGAAGAAGCATGAGGAGACCACTGCCCCTACTTGACCTCTAAATGAGAGATCAGCATTTATGGTGACTCCTAAGCTTTTTACAGAAGAGGACGGGATGGGGGGGGACCCAATTCAGTTGGCCAATAATGTGGGCCCCAATAGATCTGGCCTTTTCCGGGCAGGACTAGTTCGGTCTTGCCCGGATTAAGTTTAAGATGGTTATGGTCCATCCAACTCTGGATATAGAGCATGGTATCTTGAAATTCCTGAATTGAGTCAGGGGAGATGTCGATGGTAAAAACAAGCTGAAGATCATCAGCATAGTTAAAAGTAGTTAACTTCCTGTTCCTTAGAGAATGAATCAAGGGCAGGAGGTAAAGATTAAACAGGTGGGGGGACAATGATGATCCTTGTGGGACCCAGCACGTGATAGCGGTCTTGGGGGCAGTAAAAGGAGCAAGGCGTACTGCTTGGGTGCGGCCCTCGAGAAATGACTTGATCCAATTGAGAGCTGCACCTTGAATGCCAGCCTGTCTGACACGGTCCAGCAAAATTTGGTGGTCGACCGTGTCAAACGCGGCCGACAGATCCAGGAGCACCAAGGCCTGAGGGGTACCCTTGTCTGCGTTAGCTCGCAAGGCGTCTAGAACCGCGAGAATAACAGTCTCAGTAGAGTGGGCGGGCCGGAAGCCTGCTTGGTGAAAGTCCAGATGTTCAGAATGTTCGATAAAATTGGATAGACACCTGGCAACATGGGCCTCCAATATCTTAGCTAAGAAGGGGAGCAGAGAGATGGGACGGTAGTTTGATGGATTAAGGGGGTCGGCACCCGGTTTCTTTAGAAGAGGGACCACGACTGCATTCTTGAATGCATTCGGGACCCTGCCCTGCCCAAGGGACTCATTTAAGAAAAGAAGTACGGTATGTGGTAAGGCAGAGAAAATATCCTTTAAAATATAAGGGGGGCAGCAATCTCTAGGAGAGCCTGATTTAACTCGGACCAATAAATCAGAGAAAATCTCTGGGCTGATAGCGGGAAAATGTTCCATGGTAGCTGTATTAATTTTCATAATGCCAGGGTGCTCCACATGTCCGGAAGGGAAAATGCTGGCTTTAATGCTGGCGATTTTGTCCACAAAATAGTCATTCAGGGAATTACATAGATCTTGAGTGGGGGTCTGTTTGGGGATGATTCGCTCAGCATTGCAGAGATCGTTGACTATCATAAAGATTTCCTTCGACCTGTTTTGGGAGCTTAAAATTCTGGCCGAAAAATGGGCGGCCTTGGCTGCAGTGATTGCGTTTATATACTCTTTTCGAGCCTGAACGTACTGAGTTTTTCCTTCTAAAGAATAGCTAGCTCTCCATCTCCTTTCTTTTTAGCGGAGATCTAGTTTTTTCTTTTTTAACTCCGCTGAAAACCATTTCTGAGCGTCAGCTGGGCGTGCACGATTGAGTTTAGTGAGCGGGGCATGTGTGTTACTAGCAACGAGTAACCAGGAAGAGATATTCTTTTCCATGGAGTTAATATCAGGGTCAAGGGCAGGTGGAGAGCTAGCCAAGGTGTCAATAAAATCTTGTTTAATCAAGGACCTCCACTTCCTAATCATGCCACCCTCAGCCTTAGGGGTCTTGATATTAAGGGGGATCATTGCCGGAAATGTTATCAAGTGGTGGTCAGACCATATGCAAGGTGAGATGGTAGGTACCGACAAGGTCAAATTGGTTGACCAGAGCTGGTCCAATGTGTGCCCTTTGATATGAGTGGGCGAGAATATATGCTGTGTAAGATTAAGATTGGAGAGTAAATCAGATAATTCAGTGGCGAGCGGCCCTCCAAGAGTGTCGTTGAACCAGTAGTTCATATCACCTATGAGTAAGATGTTAGAGTAATTCGTGGCCAGATTAGCACCACTGTGTGGCCACACACTATGGTGGGACTCCAAGTCCCAGAGTGCAACGCGTGACTCCCGGCTCTTGCACCTGAGAGGGAGGTGCCTTCAGCGCGCTAAAAAGCGCTGCTCTAACCCCGCGGCGCGGGACGCACCCGGGCCAAGGGCGGGCCCGTCCTGCGCCCGTCAGAGACTGAAGGAGGCCGGGCTGGGCCCCCTCTCTTGGTCTCCATTTCCCAGGAAACTGGGAAACTTAAGATTACTGTTGTTGGATCTCGTATATAGAAGTATCATCCCCTGTACATGTAAGTCACATACTTCCTACCTGAACTGAGACCGGGCTAACAAGATGGGGAAAAGAAAGACAACAGCAAGTCACACATCGAAATCTTCGAGTAAGCCTAAAAATGCAAATATGACTTTGCTTAACTATCTTACGGGAGCCGTAGGTGTTCTCAAAAAACAGATTTCATCAGTTGAAGAGACATTAAACGTGGACTCATTGGTGACCTTATCTAATGATAAAGTAAATTCACTAGTTGACAGGGGGGTGGATGAAAATTGCACTTTGGGTAATATGAATGCAGAGCAAGTGAAAAATGGCTGTATCCAGATTGTTTCAGATGATATTTCCACTAGCGATCTGGATATTGATACTCTACCTCCCTCTAAAAAATCTTGTAGCGCACTGAGATTAGAGAGTCCCGATATTTCCATGAGTGAAACGCACACGATCCCACCTAAAGCCAGAACGTCTAAGATTAACACAAAAAAACAGCAGGGGATAAAAGGCAAAATCCAGACTAAAATAGGCACAGATAATACATCTTGTTCAAAAAATAAATATAAGGTACCCTCTATTGAGATCGAGAATTTGTCTAGCCTAGTAAAAGATCTAACTGAGTCTGTTAAACAGTCTATTAGCACCCTGACAGCTAGGTTGGATAAAATTGAAGCCGGTATGAAGAAAATTCTTGAAAATCAGAGTCTGGTCACACAAAAGGGGAGTATATATAATATGGGGTCATCTAGTACCCCCCCCACAGATTGGCAGTGCGAATTTGAACAATACCCCACCAGTACTAAAAAGGCTGACCAGTGAGAGGGACAAGGGAATGGGGATTGGGACACATCTAAAATCATCAGTAAATATGCACAACAGTTTATCGACTAGGGGTGAAGTGACTAGCGAAAAAGCGATAGGAAGGTGGGGAAATCATCTGGGTGATAGACAGGCGTGTGACTTAACATCAAGATCACGAGCGATACACAATAGTCTAAATAGTCCACAGATTTTAAATTTATCCCCGGCGGCTACACCATTTACTGTAATTTTAGCTAATGTTCCAGCTCCCTCCCCGGGGGAAAATGAAACATGGATTTCCCTAAGGAATAAACCCATACATTATTTAGGGAGCAGAACAGGATTGACCAGTGAAATGTTTGGAGATTTTAAAATGGTGAGGAGGATTGGTTGGGTAGGAAGTAGTGGGAAAGTTTTTTAAAGGAGACTGTGTCGTCCCCTCATTTGGAACACCATCCCTGGTAAGGGAAATTTTATTAAGAGCTCGAGATGCAAACATCACCCACACTAGCATTAACGTTCTCCCTCTGGGGTTCTTTTACCAGCCCAAGCACCCTACATGGCAAAACAGAAATCATCCATCCACACAGTCCATTGAATATCTATTTTATAATTTGGAGGTATCAAATAGATCCGGGCCTCTTCAATCGCTGGATGAGAATGAATGACTACTTACCAGACAAAATCATAGTGCAACTACTAAGGGGTACAACGTACAGACTGTTTGTGAAGCCTGTTTGACCGAACAAATTAGTTCTTTAGCAATTGATCAGAGGGAAATGGGCTCAAGTGGTGAAGAAGTTTTTGGATAAGACCTAATAATTAGTGATGTAATAGAATTGGGCGAGTCTAGAGTACCTAGCCGAGATATGAAATCTGGGTCTGAACAAACTTGCCAGATTGATTCTGCCTCTGGATTAATATCCCCCAAAACTGTGAGCGTTCTTTTTTGGAACATAGCTGGTGTCCGAAGTAAGGTGAATAATACAGTTTGGATAGATTTTATTGACAAATTTGACATTCTGTGCGTACAAGAGACTTGGGTGACAGAAGAAGTGCATATAAATGGTTTTAAGACATTTCACACGCCAGCGATTCACTCAACACACGGGAGACCGAAGGGGGGAATCTGTGTTTATGTTTCAAATCTGGTTGGAGCAACAAAGTCTGAAATGATAAAATCTGAAATCTATTACCAAATAGTATTGATACGTATAGATTGTAAATGTATCCTGATTGTAATCAATTTCTATAATAATGTTGAAAAAGAACGGCTGGGGGCGATATTAAAGATGCTTAGTGATGATCTTAGTAATTTAAAGGTAACCAGCGACATTGAAATGATTACTATTTGGGAGGCGATTTCAATATTGGTTTATGTCCGTTAGCTGGGCTTGGAAATTGTGGCCTAACAGTACAGGAGGATGACCCCTTGATTCATTTTGTGCACTCAGATAGGGGGGAGATGTTTAACGAGATTCTATTCTCATATGACCCTGGTTTTGCAAATTGTCTGTGCTCCCCTATAGTGGATTTCGGGCACACCTTTATAGGTAGGGGCTTAGAATCCACAATAGATTTTATAATTGCCACAAACCGTTACGCAAATTATATTACGAGTTATAAAATCCAAAAAATGTAATGAGCGATCATCTGCCTTTAAGTATCAACATTACATGCCCAACTGTTTTAGAACGACTACACAACAATCAAGTAGTTTGGACTGAGAATGTACAAATGGGCAGATTGAATGGTTACACTGTGCGTTGGTCTAGCCACGATCCATCTGAGCTTAACAAACAAATTATAACCAAGGCCTACGACTCTATTTTAATGTGTCTAGAGGAATCTACTTCCTACGAAAATATATTGATAGCATTCTCCCAAATTACCTCAACTGTCCAAAACTTGCTTAGAGTGGAAACCAAGAAAAATCGTACTTGCAATCAATCAAGCGTTTGTTAAGCGCGACTACTCACCCGTAAGGGTCTCAAGGTGCTGGGAGTGGGGGGGGGGTGCAGGTTCCAGTCCATCAAGGAGGTGGTCCGTCGAAGAGCCAGGTCTTGAGGTCTCTTGCGAAGATGGGGAGCGATGTTGTCTGTCTGAGGTGGAGCAGAAGGGCGTTCCAGGCCCCGGCCACGAGGAAGGAGAAGTAGCGGCCTCCCAATTTGGTTTTTCTGGTGCGTGGGACCACGGCGTAGGAGAGCTGGGCTGATCGCAGGGTCCTTTGGGGTGCGTGGAATTTGCTGGAACTTTCAGGAAGGGGTGGTTTGATTCAAATTGTTCTAAAACGTATAAAAAGCTCAAAGAGGCCATACATAAGACAGAGAGAGATACGGGGGAGGTTAGAGAATGTAGGAAGTTATATAATCAAGCTAGAAGGTTACAAAAGAAGGAATTAAAAGAAAAAGCTTGGGTTACCCTATATGAAGCCTCTATGAGCAAGGATAGTTTCTCATTCTGGCAGACAGTGAATGCACCGTTTTTTATTAAGACCAATGCCCCGACAATAGAGGTGGCAATTGAGGAGAAGGCTTGGGTGGATTTCTTTTGAAATGTCTATAACTCGCAGGGGGGGACAGAAAATGCAATAGATTGCGCGAGACAGCGGGGGGGGCCTTGTTTCCTTACCTATTGATTTTCAAATCACACATAAAGAAGTTATTGGGGCGATAAATGCAAGCAAGAGCGGTAAGGCCCCAGGACCAGATGGGGTGCCAATTGATTTGTTCAAATCAATTCCATCATTATGGACCCCATTGTTAACACGGGTCCTCCAAGCCTGCTGTGTGAAAGGCTTCATTAATACCTGGTCGGAGTCGATCATTGTACCGATTTTTAAAAAAGGGGAACGTGATAACCCTCCATGCTACCGACCGATATCTCTATTAGATTCCCTGATGAAGGTAGCAGGAAGGATTGTTTTAGAAAGGTTTCAAACATGGGCAGAAGAAAACAACATTTTAAGTGATGTACAATACGGTTTTAGATCGGGCCTAGGAATAAATGAGCTGGTTTTAAATCTTAGTCTTTTAATAGGAAAATACACCCAGGCTAAAGCAGGGAGATTTTATTTGGCATTCGTCGACCTTACAGCCGCTTTTGACTGTGTCATACACAGCAAATTGTGGAAATTTTTTACTGATTTAAAGGTCGACCCGGTCCTTGTACAGTTTTTATGCCAACTGTATACGGGGGCAACTGCCAAGGTTCGATACGGAACCAAAGGGGAGTGCACTGCATCGTTCAATGTTGAGAGGGGGTAAGACAAGGATGCGTCTTGGCCCCATTCCTGTTCACTCTTCATACCAATGCTCTGGAACAGGAGATGGTGGCCAAGGTGAGGGATCCACCGTATGTCAACAAACGTCCAATAGTCTCCCTCCTCTACGCAGACGATGCAGTGCTGATGGCACGTACACAGATAGGTCTGCAGAAAGCTCTTGTATCTTATATTGGTTTTATGGAGGACTTAGGGTTTAACTTGAATGCTAAGAAAACTTTTGTAATGACCTGCGGGAGAGGGAGACAAAGATGTAGGAGTCTCCAAGTTGGGGGTAACAGGATAGACTCCACTAATACATTTACATATCTGGGTGTCCTATTTAATAGCACTGGATCTTGGGGCCAGGCGGTCAAGAGTAGGAGTCTTCTCTCCATAAAGTCGACCGCAGCTCTTATTAATTTTTCAAAAAAATTGGGTAGAAGGCCCCCGGAAATTCTTTTAAAAATGCATCAAGCAAAATGTGTGAGTTTAGCCATTTTTGGGGTGGGAGTTTGGGGTTTTTATGATCCCTCCCCCATTCAATATGTTGAAAATGCTTTTTTAAGATTTATTTTAGCTGTACCTGCTAGCTCCCCTGTTTTTAACTGCCACAGTGAGTTAGGGATTTCATACATTTCAGATGTTATTAAGGTACAACCAGTGCTACTCTGGCACAGAATTTGGACCTCCAGTAGTACAGGCCTAAACCAAGAAATAATAAGGGATTCTATGAAGTTAGATCATGCTACAAAGATTACTTGGTTAAAGTACATAAAGAATTTTATGCATGATCTCGAGCGATCAGAGTATTACACCGCCCCAGAGTCATTAAATACTATTTGTCGGAAGGAGTTTAAAGTAATCTGCATGACCCACCTTGAGACAAACAGACTTGTAATGGAGATGAATTAACCCGCGGTTGTCCAACATCAATTGACTGTAATAACATACGATATCCAACCATATATTTTACGCTGTCCAGGGGGGTATGACAGGTATGTCTTAACACGTTTTAGGTTCGGGACCTTCCACCGATTAATTACCTATCCTGAGATGAATGATTGGTCCAGAGAATTAGGTCCATGTCCCTGCGACGATCTCTCCCCACAAACAACTATTCACGTGATTCTATTTTGCAAACTGTATGCTAAGGAAAGATCCAGATGGATCCTGCCCTTGTTAAGATTGGGGGGATGGAGACAATGTCGACCTGCCTTCCTACATTTACAGCTATTAGATAGTGATTACTGCATTGGAGTTATGGCTGGTTTTTTGAAAAGTATATTGAGAGGAAACGCAACAAATTTTAACGACGTCTTAAAGTAGATTAGAATGTACTAAATTCTGTAGGACTGTTTTATTTATAATATGTATCCCTCATAATAACTTGCTTGGATTAAGTCCACTTGTAAATGAATGAATTCTGGAATTGTGTACATTTGTATTTTAGAAAATGTTTGAAATGTTTTTATCTGTTTGCTTTTGTGATTTTATATGACTAAAATCGAATAAAGCTCTTTTTGATTTGATTTGATTTGAGTTCCGCTATGTGTGCTTCCGTACCAGTGAATATTTCAGCACGACAAAACTGACTGAAAAGAAAAAACTTTGATCAAACTCCGGAGTGTGTCCAAGTTGCCAATCTCCCAGTAAAAACATGCCAGTTTCGCTGTTCCTACCTCAAAGCACCCAGCTATCCGGACAGGATTGAGTTCCTTGTCTCACCCCGAACGACTGCCTTGGGCCCGTTCAATCTGGATTTCGCTGCGTGCAACCGCCTGACCCAATTTCTACTAAATGAAAGACTGGTGTTACACCCATAAATCCCGCTATCGAAAGGCTGGCGCAGGTGATACCGCTACTTACCCTTTCGTGGTATTCAGTACGCCGGTTCTTCTAGAAGGTTACTTACAGTTTAGCGAGTGCGGGATGAAACTCGTAAGTATTAAATACGTACGTAAGTATTAAATATGAGGAATCAGTATTGCTATAGATGATGTGTTAAAAGTTGCATGATGATAATGAACAAACATCCTTTATTACTTTATTACAGTCTAAATACTCAATGTCCGATTAAGCTGATCAAGAAAAAACCTGTATTACTATTGACTACCAGATGTCTTTCAGATCCAATTGCTGATGCTGGAAGGATACAATGTCAGATGTAGAACTACTGCAGACCCTTTCTCTATAAAAAAGCATCCTATCTCCAATTTATCATTTAATCCTTTGGGATTTAATGTATCCAATTATTTGATCCAATGAATTTCTCGCTGCAGTAATTTTTTGTTATTGTCCCTGTCCATTGTTTTTTGTAAAACCTCAATGATTTGAAAACTAATTTGTGCAATGATGTCTGAGTTCAATCCAGTGTGCTGATAAATTGGAATTCATGTATTTATTGTGAATTTTGCTTTTGTGCTCCGAGAGTCTGACCTTCATTTTCCTTTCGGTTTTTCCCACATACATTAAGCCGCAGGGGCATTTTATAGCATATATAAGATTACTTGAATTACAATCAGCTGAATGTTTCAGTGTAATCTTCTCTACTGTCCGTGGGTGTATTAAGATGTTTCCTGTTGTCACGTTGTTGCAATGCACACAATTGTCATTTTTTAGTTCCGTCTCCAGTTGTGTTCATCCCTTAAGGTGTTTTTAGACAGGATTTCCTTCAGGTTCAACGTCCTGGTGGATGCGAAGAGAGGTTTCTGATCAAAGAAACCTTGTAAGTCTGGTTCTTGTAATATTTCCCATCTATTGTTGATAATATTTTGGATCAACCGGCATTTTGTAGAGTAGGTTGATACACAAACCATTCTATTAGTGGTGTCTTTAGGTTTTTTTCAAACAGTTTCTCTCCATTGGTAGATAATGCTCGCTTAACGTGTTACTCCAGTAGCTGTGTAGGATATCCGCGTTTCACATATTGTTCTATCTGGTCTGACAATGTTGGTTTACAAATGTCCACATCTGAGGAAATACGTCTAGTTATTAAAAATTGAGAGATGGGCAGATTCCGAATTTAGCTGGGGGGATGAAAACTTTGGAAGAGTAAGGCATTATTTCTGTCAGTTGGTTTCTTAAATACAGATGTTATAATCTCATCATTTGTCAATTCAATCTATACATCCAAAAATGACAGTCCTGATGGTGTGAGTGAATTGAATCCTTGGATTCTTGGTGTTCAGTTTTGAGATGTTTTCCAGAAGTCTTTCTTCTGTATTATTCCACACCAAGAAAATGTCATCAATGTATCGGCACAGAAGTGATACGTTGTTTTCCCACTGTGGGTTGAACAGAACATAATCATGCTCAAATTTAGCCAAAAGGGTGTTGGCGTATGCCGGAGCCCCGGCAAAGACCATCGAAGTCCCACTTATTTGTAAGTAAAACTACTTGTTATGTTCAAAGTAACTGTGGTGTAAACAGAAGTGGAGTAGTTCGAGCAAGAATACCTTATTAGCTCCTATCTCAACTTGCTGTAAAAGTGCCCATTCTGTTGCCTCAATACCTCCCGAATGTGGTATATATGTGTACAAAGATACTACATCAATGGTGCATAAAAGCCATTTCTCATTACCCATAGGTGGAAGATCCCTTAAGCGTCTCAAAAAATCGGTGGTATCTTGAATGTAAGTGTGCCATGTTTGTATGAAAGGTTGAAGAAACGCATCTAAATATCTTCCAAGGGGTTCAAACAGAGCCCTACAACCCGACACGATCAGTCAGAATGGTGGATCAGTTACATTTTTGAGAATTTAGGGCAGCATATACAGTTTTGGTCTTCTTGGAAACTGCATGGTCAGATATGTTTTCATTTTTTCGTCTATCCAATCCATTTCCAGAGCTCTGAGAAGTAGTTTATGCAATGCATTAGTAATTTCCATAGTTGGATCTGTATTCATTAGCATATATGTGGTGGTGTCTCCAACATGTGTCTGAATCTTAGATTGGTAAAAACTAATGTCCATCATTACTAATGCACCACCTTTGTCTGCTTTTTGAAAGACTATGTCTGGATTCCTTGCTAAATTGCATAAAGTGCTCTCTTCAGCTCTGCTGAGGTTGTACTTCATCTCTTTCGATTTTAAATGATGTATCTTATCCAAATCCTTCTGGACCAGATTTTTCAAACAGATCCAGAGTCTTGTGAGAAATGGGAGCTACAAATGAACTCTTGGGTTTAAACACTGGAAAGGAGCTCTCTTGTTGAATGTCCTGTACAGGTATTATATTTTCAAAAAACGTCCTTAGTCTTAATACATCAATTTGAAAAACGCAATGTCATCCTCAAGTCTGTTATTCTTATGAGTCGGGACGAAAGAAGTCTCTTTATTCAAAACCACAATTTGGATGTCTGTAAGTGGAGTGTAGGAAATGTTTATCACTAAGTTTTGTTCTGGCTTCTGAGGCCTTTCTTTGTTTTTTCTTTTTCCTTTTCCTCTCTGTTTTTTTTTGCAACTGTTGTTGGTAGGTCTTGGATTGGATCTGGAGATTGTCCCTGATCTGGGGATTGAGATAAAAAAAGGCACTGATGGTGTGCTGCTCCTGTCACCTTTTTCCGTAATATTTGCTTGGGCGGTATCAGGACGAGTTGTAATAATTTTCATGGGAGGTCGTGTTGTTTCAAGATCCCGATCCGACACTACACTTTCTTTAGATGAACATTTGTTTAGTATCCCATACCATTTTTCCATGAATGTGCGGTTGTACTGTTATCTGTAGAGCATGGGTTTAATAGCTATCCTCAGCCTCCTTGGAATTATCTTGACTTTGTGGTATTGGATAAGCGTAGAGGCATGTAATCTGTGATTTAATGCACGAAGTGGCAGGTAATCCAATTGCTTGAATTGTTGGGTTGTTGAACCACATTGTACATTGAAAATGTTGGCTTCCTGAATGAGACCGTAAATCTCTGTTGGCTGATCTGAAGTGTATGCTTTAGTAGTAGCCCTGTTATCTGTGATGTTGGCTATGGATCCAAAAGATATTATTGCTCTCGGGTGCTACAATCTAGTGAAGGGCAGAGGATTATAATAACAAAAACATAAAGTAGATTGTGCACTCGTATATTTTCAATTTCTGCGCTCTCAATGAAATAAACCGTTATACACAATCCGTGTGCTACGCCTTCTAGGTGCTGCCTATCACGTGTTCAATAAATTCAAAGTGGCCGAGTCGTAGCGACCTGGACAAGACGTTCACAACTATTACCTGAGCGTATGGAGAAAACTGAACCAGATTCCACAAATCATGATGTGTTAGTAAGTGAAAAGTTCCACTACCGCTGCTGAATGCTCTGCGTCAACAGAACTGAATTCATGAACCTATGGTTGTTAGAACCCTCATGCAAAGCTTATACGTACATCTCTACTTATACACAATGTGAGTTCCACTATGTGTGCTTCCGTACGAGTGAATATTTCAGCCCGACAAAACTGACTGAAACGTAAAAACTTTGATCAAAATCCGGAGTGTGTCCAAGTTACTAATCTCCCAGTAAAAACATGCCAGTTTAGCTGTTCCTACCTCAAAGCGCCCAGCTATCCGGACAGGATTGAGTTCCTCGTCTCACCCTCGAACTACTGCCTGGGGCCCGTTCAATCTGGCTTTCACTGCGTGCAACCGCCTGACCCAATTTCTACGAAATGAAAGACTGGTTTTACACTCATGAATCCCGCTATCGAAAGGCTGGTGCAGGTGATACCGCTGCATACCCTTCCGTGGTATTCAGTACGCCGGTTCTTCTAGAAGGTTACTTAAAGTTTAGCGAGTGCGGGATGAAACTCGTAAGTATTAAATACGTACGGTGCGTGTCGCGTCACTGCCATGCGTCAATGTTTAAGATGTGATCGTAAGTGCCATCTTAACATGTTTTCAAGCCCATATGTACGCTTCTATCAACAATACCTGGACACCTGTTATTCCTAGGGAATGTCTAACATATCCGCATCCATCTTGTGACTTAATGTGAGTCACAGCGACATAATCTATAGTGATGGTTCTCACTGCTCTACTAGTCTGCCGTCATGTTCGAGTGGCATATATTCCAGATCTACAGTAATCACTGCTCTCTTTTCCTGTGAAGAACGAAACTCATGCATAAGTGCAAGTGAATCAAGAAAGTAGAATGAGGAATCAGTATTGCTAGAGATGTGTTAGAAGTTACATGATGATAATGAACAAACATCCTTTATTACTTTATTACAGTCTAAATATTCAATGTCCGATTAAGCTGATCAAGAAAAAACCTGTATTACTACTGACTACCAGATGTCTTTCAGATACAATTGCTGATGCTGGAAGGATACAATGTCAGATGTAGAACTACTGCAGACCCTTTCTCTATAAAAAGCATCCCATCTCCAATTTATCATTTAATCCTTTGGGATTTAATGTATCCAATGTTTTGATCCAATGAATTTCTCGCTGCAGTAATTATTTGTTATTGTCCCTGTCCATTGTTTTTTGTAACACCTCAATGATTTGAAATCTAATTTGTGCAATGGTGTGTCTGTGTTCAATCCAGTGTGCTGATAAATTGGAATTCATGTATTTATTACAAATTTTGCTGTTGTGCTCCGAGAGTCTGACCTTCATTTTCCTTTCGGTTTTTCCCACATACATTAAGCCGCAAGGGCATTTTATAGCATATATAAGATTACTTGAATTACAATCAGCTGAATGTTTCAGTGAAATCTTCTCTCCTGTCCATGGGTGTATTAAGATGTTTCCTGTTGTCACATTGCTGCAATACTTGCAATTATGTCATTTTTTGGTACCTTCTCCAGTCGTGTTCATCCATTGGGTGTGTTTGGACAGGATTTCCTTTAGGTTCAGCGTCCTGGTGTATGCGAAGAGAGGTTTCTGATCAAAAAGACCTTGAAAGTGTGGTTCTTCTTGTAATATATCCCATCTGTTGTTGATAATATTTTGGATCAACCGGGATTTTGTAGAGTAGGTTGATACACAAACCATTCTATTAGTAGTGTCTTTAGGTTTTTTTCCAAACAGTTTCTCTCTATTGGTAGATAATGCTTGCTTAACGTGTTCCTCCAGTAGCTGTGTAGGATATCCGCGTTTCACATTTTGTTCTATCTGGTCTGACAACGTTCGTTTACAAATGTCCACATCTGAGTAAATACGTCTAGTTTTTAAAAATTGAGAGATGGGCAGATTCCGAATTATAGCTGGGGGGGATGAAAACTTTTGAAGAGTAAGACATTATTTCTGTCAGTTGGTTTCTTAAATACAGATGTTCTAATCTCATCGTTTGTCAATTCAATCCATACATCCAAAAATGACAGTCCTGATGCACTGATGGTGTGAGTGAATTGAATCCTTGTATTCTTGGTGCTCAGTTCTGAGATGTTTTCCAGAAGTCTTTCTTCTGTATTATTCCATACCAAGAAAATGTCATCAATGTAATGGCACAGAAGTAATCGTTGTTTTTCCACTGTGGGTTGAGCAGAACATAATCATGCTCGAATTTAGCCATAAAGATATTGGCGTATGCCGGAGCCCCCGCAAAGCCCATCGAAGTCCCACTTATTTGTAAGTAAAACTCCTTGTTATGTTCAAAGTAACTGTGGTGTAAACAGAAGTGGAGTAGTTAGAGCAAGAATACCTTATTAGCTCCTATCTCAGGTTGCTGTAAAAGTGCCCATTCTGTTGCCTCAATACCTTCCGAATGTGGTATATATGTGTACAAAGACACTACATCAATGGTGCATAAAAGCCATTTCTCGTTACCCATAGGTGGAAGATCCCTTAAGCGTCTCAAAAAATCAGTGGTATCTTGAATGTAAGTGTGCCATGTTTGTACGAAAGGTTGAAGAAACGCATCTAAATAGCTTCCAAGGGGTTCAAACAGAGACCCACAACCCGACACGATCGGTCGGAATGGTGGATCAATTAAACTTTTGAGAATTTTGGGCAGCATATACAGTTTTGGTCTTCTTGGAAACTGCGTGGTCAGATATGATTTCATTTTTTCATCTATCCAATCCATTTCCAGAGCTCTGAGAAGTAGTTTATGCAATGCGTTAGTAATTTCCATAGTTGGATCTGTATTCATTAGCATATATGTGGTGGTGTCTCCAACATGTGTCTGAATCTTAGATTGGTAAAAACTATTGTCCATCATTACTAATGCACCACCTTTGTCTGCTTTTTGAAAGACTATGTCTGGATTCCTTGCTAAATTGCATAAAGTGCTGTTCTCAACTCTGCTGAGGTTGTACTTCATCGCTTTCAATTTTAAATGATGTATCTTATCCAAATCTTTCTGGACCAGTTGTTCAAACACATCCAGAGTCTTGTGGGAAATGGGAGCTACAAATGAACTCTTGGGTTTAAACACTGGCAAGGAGCTCTCTTGTTGAGTGTCCTGTACAGGTATTATATTTTAAAAAACGTCCTTAGTCTTAATACTCACATCAATTTGAAAAACGCGATGTCATCATCAAGTCTGTTATTCTTATGAGTCGGGACAAAAGAAGTCCCTTTATTGAAAACCACAATTTGGATGTCTGTTAGTGGAGTGTAGGAAATGTTTATCACTAATTTTTGCTCTGGCTTCTGAGACCTTTCTTTGTTTTTTCTTTTTCCTTTTCCTCTCCAGGTTTTTTTGCAACCGTTGTTGGTAGGTCTTGGATTGGATCTGGAGGTTGTCTCTGATCTGGGGATTGAGATAAAAAAGGCACTGATGGTGTGCTGCTCCTGTCGCCTTTTTCCGTAATATTTGCTTGGGCGGTATCGGGACAAGTTGTAATAATTTTCATGGGAGCTGGTGTTGTTTTAAGATCCCGATCCAACACTACACTTTCTTTAGATGATGTATTAGTTTTCTTGGTAAATCTTCTCTGAGAGTAAACTTCGGCCCAAGTGTATGCCTCATTCAATTTATAGTCGTTCGTGTCCCGTTTGAATTTCCTCAGTTTGGTTTCCTGTAATTCCTTCCCATATGTGTCCAATTTCTAATTTAGGTCCTCCAAGAATTGTTGCTAAGCCGTTGTTTCCATTCTATAGGACAGATCGCTTTTGATACTATCAATCTCTTTTTCTAATTCATGGATAGTATGTGAAAGTTCTTCAATGAGTAGTAGGATTAAATCCAGAGAACATTTGTTTAGTATCCCATACCATTTTTCCATGAATGTGCAGTTGTACTGTAATCTGTAGAGCATGGGTTTAATAGCTATCCTCAGCCCCCTTGGAATTCTCTTAACTTTGTGGTATTGGATAAGCGTACTGGCATGTAATCTGTGATTTAATGCACGATGTGTCAGGTAATCCAATTGCTTGAATTGTTGGGTTGTTGAACCACATTGTACATTGAAAATGTTGTCTTCCTGAATGAGACAGTAGATCTCTGTTGCCTGTTCTGAAGTGTATGCTTTAGTAGTAGCCCTGTTATCTGTGATGTTAGCTATAGATTCAAAAGACATTATTGCTCTCGGGTGCTACAATCTAGTGAAGAACAGAGGATTATAATAACAAAAACATAAAGTAGATTGTGCACTCCTATATTTTCAATTTCTGCGCTCTCAATGAAATAAACCGTTATACACAATCCGTGTGTTACGCCTTCTAGGTGCTGCCTATCACGTGTTAAATAAATTCAAAGTGGCCAAGTTGTAGCGACCTGGACAAGACGTGCACAACTATTACCTGAATATACAATATCAATTGTTACAACAATATTTCTTATCTTGAATTTTCATACCAAAACAAACAATTTCTCCAAAATTTCTTTATATAGCATATGCTTAACTTCAGCATTTAGACAATATAATTCATACTTGTGTACATGATTTTTATGCGTATTTACACAAACGTCATACCAATGACCAAAAAAACATGACTGTTACAACTCAGTTACGGAATGTAACTGTGCCCAATGCATTTCGAGATGGTGTGTCCCTTCTTTAGGGGCAAATCTGTAATAAAACAAAAACAACACATTCCCATGTACAAAATGACAACAACCTCTGATTTCTATAAAACATAATGCAAATGTTCAAAACCCTGTGAATACCCAGTGTCCACAAACTCTCGTTCCTTCAGCGCAATGCATCAATGTTCTAAGTGAAAATCCAATAGGTAGCAGTTACAAATGTAATGTAAAGCGTATGGAGAAAATTGAACCACATTCCACAAATCACGATGTGTTAGTAAGTGAAAAGTACTAAGTCCCTGCTCTCTGGGAGGAACAGAAGAGAGAAAGGAGGAATAAAGAGGCAGGACTAACCACTAGCAAGCAGGAATTTTTGAAGGACAATGATATAGACAAATGAAAAGCACTGTTAACAAAGGGGATGGACTTGATGCCCACAAATCGATTACAGCAGGTCTCACAGAGACAGCTGCTCTGTCTAGCTCGACCTAAAAATGACACACAGATTTTTATATAATTTTAGACACCAAGATCATTGGAATCAGGTAAGTACTTTCAGAGTTATAGATTTTTATAGAAATAGAAAAATACACTTGAATAACAGTTTTGAAGGGGCGCTAGAGGGCGCACGGCAAGATGGCCGCACCTGAGTGAGGCTCTGCCTGGCTGAGCGCTTATCCGCCAAATATCTGCTCTTAAAATCTGCATCCATTACCTGGAAACGGGTGCCCTGTGCTATTGAGTCCTACTGACAACTTTTGGGGTGTTTTACGCTGCTAGGAGCCACTGCATCGTGGAGAATCCTAACTGTAGCAGTCCGGACGGAGGTGCCATAAAATGGCGGCTGCCGCGCTGCCCTGGAGGTTGGGCCTGCCTGCCTAGCGGAGAGTGCCCGGGCGCCTGCTAACACACGTAATACCTGCTGCAGATTGATCCAGCCCGCTGCGGTGTGACTGTGGTGGAGTGCGGCGGACGGTCCGGAGCTTGCTGATGCTGGGTCCCTGGCGCCGCTGAACTGCGGAAGTGTACCGGACTCCGGCTGTACGTGGTGCGGCGGCGGAGCGCTGCTGGAGCGGGGGCCTGTGGAGCCGGCAGGATCGTCGTGGGACGCTGTGGGACACAGAGGAGACAACGCCGTGTCCGGCACTGGTTGCAGTAAGTGGGGCACGGCTGGCCTGGTTGCTGCGGGGACGGGCCCGGGAGCGGGCTGTGGCTGGTGGCTGGGGATGCAGTGGGCTGAACCGGCTGGTGGCACTAGAAAGAGGCGCTGAATAGAAGACACTCACTGCTCCGGGAGGCGTTGGACGCTTGCCGCTCCGGCTGCTGCAAATGCAGGGCCGGCATTGGATGTTATGCCCTGATTTACCCCCGTACATAGCTCCAGGGCAGCTGTCACAGAGACACGGGCACACTATTGCGGGGGTGCATGCCTCGGAGACTGAACTTATGATCGGAGTGCAATCAATGTCTAGGTACATTGGTTCGAGTGCAGCTGAGAGGAAGGGGTTGCAGAGCGCGGGGTCGCGCTGAATCCACGAGATTGAAAAGCTATATTGGACTCCTGTGGATGTGCCTGGGCCCTCGCAGGTGATGTGTATTGGGGTTCGCTCGCGGGTGCGGATACCTGGCTGATTGTGCCTTGGCCCGTGTGTGCGTTGTACTGTACTGCCTCCGGTGGTTGCAAGCCCATGGCCAACGTAATGTGAGGGCCCAAAAGACTGCCGTGCCTCTAGTCCACTGAGCCGTGGTGCACATCGCAGAGTGCCTTGCGCGAACCACGTGGCACGTGTGCGGTTTACCTGAGTGCTGCGGCCTTCAAAAGGAACTGGGGGACAGCCCTACCCCGTGGGAGCAGCGAGTGTGCTGTGTTGTGAGCTGCAACCCTGGTGAGAGCGCGCGTTCAGTGGGGCTGCTAGCGCTGACTGCTACTTAGTGCTGGGCCACCGGGCAACCAGTTGACACAGCCTGGAGTCGGACGGTGTGTTTGGGCCCAATTCTGTGCTTAGGTGTCTGGACCCCTCCCTACCATTGGACGCGGTGTGATAAGCCGCTGCTGCTGGGCCTCTGGACTCCAAGAATGTTGCGCTGATCCTGCGCCTGACTGTGATTGGGTGCTGGGTTGGAGGATATCACGCTCGTCCCTTAGAGGAAGCTTGGCCTAGTATTGCTGGCACTGCTTGGACCTTCTCCGTCTGCGCTGGGTCAGCTGACGGGCCTGGTGCTCCAGGCTGTTGAATTGTGAGACCGTGAGTCGGGTGACGGCCAGCTGCACATCACTTGCATGGACGTGCACTGAGTGGAGAGCGCCGCAGAGTCACTGGGGCTGGGGCATTGTTTTATTGTGATCATTGTGCATTCCTGGATTACGCAGCTTCCTTTCCCTCTGGTGGCGCTCATCTGCAGGTGCCCTCCCCCCTTGGGCTGAGCGGGCCGGAGAGTTCATTGCTGGGACCTCTTATTTCACCTGTCTGAAGTTTAGCGCAGGTTTGCTAGCTTGCACGCTTCGGTGCGTACTGTAGTTGTTCACTAATTGGAATTAGCGGCGCACCTAAGTGTGGCAGAGATGGGGAGAACTGACAAATCCCAACCTCGCCTCACGTTTGAGGCGTGAAAATCAACGAAACCTCTACAGAAGGCTGCTTCAGACTCTGAGGCAGATGCCCAGAGCTACAACCCTCCCACACTTGAAACCACGCTGTTGGCAATGCAGCGCAGCCTCCAATCCATTGAGGGCACAATGGCGGCGGTGAACCACCGCTTGGACCACATGTCTGCGCAGCTTGAAAAACAAAACACCCGCATGGGGGAGGTGGAACAGCGAGTATCTGCGACGGTTGATGGCCTGAGTGAAGTCATAGGGAAGGCACTTAACATGGAGAAAGTTTTAGCCCTTATACAGGCCAAAAATGAGGATTTAGAAGCGCGGTCCCGCCGCAATAACATCAGTCTCACGGGGCTGCCGGAATCCACCAATGTGGGAAAAATGGAGACCTTCATAGAAAACCTCATTAAAGACATTTTTGGCACACAGCAGCTTTCCAATATGTTTATTGTTGAGCGCGCCCATCGCTCACTCGCAGCTAAGCCTGTCCCTGGGGCCCCTCCCCGCCCAATAATAGCTAGACTATTAAATTACAGGGACCGTGACACTATTCTGTGGTTGGCCAGGGACAAGGGCAATATTGTGCATCAGGGCAACGCACTGGCCTTCTTTCCGGACTTTACAGTAGCTGTGCAAGCAGCCAGAAGGGAATTTGGCACTGTGAAAAAATTTCTGCAAACTGAGGGGGTCCCGTATGCAATGTTATATCCTGCTCGCTTGCGCATAGGTCCAGATGGCGACTCTAAAATTTTCTCCACTCCTAAGGTGGCCTTTGAACACGCCGAACAGTTGAAACGTAGGAGGCGAGAATCCAGTACTACACCAGATGATGAGGAGCAGTAGAGGCGGGGGCTGGTACTCTGATGTATCGTAAATACACCCTATTATGCATGACTGTACAATGTACTTATTTTGTTGGTTATCTAAAGGTTCGCCTGTTGGATTGGCCTAATGTGCTCCCTAGTGACTGTGGGATCATGTCATCAAAGCACTTGTTATTGTTGGTATCTGTATGCTCGCTTGAAGGATTGGCTTAATGTGCTTCCCAGTGACTGTGGGCTCATGTCATGATGTGCGCTGTGGTGGTTGGCAGCAGTGGGTCTGGCATCATCACTAAACCTGCTGTATTGTACCTCCACCCTATTAGCCATGAATGTAAAAAGCACTTGTTTTTTTTTATTTCTTTATTTGTAAATTTTGCAAGAAGAACAACATATACAAAATTCAAAATCATGAGGACATACACAAATAAAAAAAATAAAAAAAACATAGGTCATCGGCACCGCGTATCGTCCCAGATCGGAGCATACAGATTGTGATGTGAACTGATATCGCAACACAGGGAGGGTCACTACAAAAGTGAAATGTTACTATCCAAAGGGGGGAAGGGACTCGACCATTAGCTATTTTACATATGACTGGGGTGTAGGTTCGCAGCTATATCACAACGACATTTCAGTGAATCAATAACATACAGTACAATAGCACCAGCATTAATCAGTATGAACATCAACCTCAGTGCAGGCGGCTGCTTGGTATTGAACAAAGAGACCCCAGAAGCTCAAAGGGCGAGAGGTGGGCGGAAGCAGCTCATTATACACATCCGACTGAGTATTACAATATATCATATCTTTTTTCCACTCAGCTACCGTAGGGAGAGGGCCTCATCCACCTCATGGCTAGCCTGCGTTTGGCCAAAAGTAAACCCACGGCTATCAGCTTACGAACTTTTTTTTCCAAGGGTTTCACATAGCCCAACAGCGCCAGCAGTGGGTCAGGTGAGAGAGGGATGCCCACAATGTCCGACAAGACAGCAAAAATGTGTCCCCAGTAGTCCGCGACAGGGGGGCACATCCACGCTAGGTGGTAAAACCCTGCACCGGGCATGTCACAGCGTTCACAACAGTCCGTAGCCCGCAGCCAATACCTGCGGAGGCGTTCTGGAGTGAAGATATTCAAAAACTTAAAATGTGCCAGTCTATGCCTGCCATTCAGAGAAATCTTACGGGTCACCTCGCAACAGAAATACCATATCTCGTCTGAGAGTTGCTTCCCGAGGTCAGCCTGCCATGCCAATCTGGCTTTAGAATGAGGAACTACCTTGGTCTGTAAAGCCGAAGTGTAGAGTTTAGAAACCAACTTGATTGGGGACTGGGAACAGAGTAAAATGGTTAGGGGGGGAGATGTCCATGGGCTCCACCAACTCGTCTCCAAGTACCGCCCGAAGAGCATGCCTCGTTCTGAAGAATTGAAATTGTGACAGGGCAGAGGGCTGGTCTTTATTAGCGATTGCTTCCTCCCAAGTCAACATTATGCCATTTTTAAAAAGGTCGCCCATTTCCGAAATACCAAGACTTTGTAATGAGCGGGTCACGCCTGTTTCTGAGCAACAGGCGACCCAATGACACCACCCGATACGCATCCGAGGTGAGTATAGCTGCGCGCCAGCGAACAGTCCAAGCTGAGCGTGCCACGCATGTACCACCGAATTTACTGAGTCGAGGACCCCACATCGCCTGTCTGGGGGCTTGGATAAGAGCCGGGGTAGCGGCGCTCGGGCCGTGGCAAAAAGCACTTGTTAATGGTAGGTATTGATATGCTCGCCTGTAGGATTGACCTAATTTGCTTTCCAGTAACTGTGGGCTCATGTCATGATGTGCGCTGTGGTGGTCGGCAGCAGAAATGCTAGCGCTATTAACAGACCTGCTCAGCCACCTCCTACTCGTTGGGAGGATAGTAGCGCTCTGACGCCCCCCAAATTGGGTGTACCCCACATGTACACTTTTCATTTTGTTCTCTGTTGGGGTTGTGTTATATTCTTACGGGATGGCTTTGGCGAGTTGGGGACGCTGAAGTGGGTGGGGGGCGGGGGGGGTGAGACGGGGTGGGGTGAACCGGCATTACTCTTTTATTATGAATCTATGTCTGAGTGGCAGTATGTGATAAGGTACACACATGGTGAGCTCTATTGTATTTGTATTACTGTACTAGTGTATAGACTAAATGAGTGGTAAAGTAAAGTGCCTGACTTGTAATGTGAGGGGACTCAACACCCCCAAGAAAATTCGATCTGTACTGGCATACTTGGACAGAATGGACGTGCAAGTGGCGTTACTCCAAGAGACGCACCTCACTAAAGCTTCGGAACAAAAAGTGGGCGCACGCTGGGCAGGTGTGAGAATTGCGTCCTCTAACTCTACTTATTCAAGGGGGGTGATGATCCTTGTTAAAAAGGGGGTCCCCTTTTCTGTAATTCGGGAAGTGACGGACGAGAGTGGGCGAGTGGCGATGGTGTACGGTGCACTGGGGGGTGTGCGTGTGTTATTGGTCAATGTCTACGGGCCCAATATTGATGATCCGTCTTTCTTTTCGGATGTATGGCGCCGCATCTCTGGATTCCCTCCGACTGAGATAATCTGGGGAGGTGACTTTAATGTTTGTCTGGATGTGGCCCTAGATCAGGTGGGCAGTGGGGGAGTGAGGCTTAAGCAGGCATCTGAGACGCTCTTGGGGATATTGGACGCGGGCAATCTGCAAGACATCTGGAGACTTCAACACCCTGGGGTTAAGGAAAGCACCTTCATTTCTTCTGTCCATGGGACATGGTCTCGCATAGATTACTGGCTGGTTTCTGAGGTCGTATGTACTTGGGCGGTGAAGGTCAGCCACATGGCTTGAACGCTCTCAGATCATGCTCCGGTGGTCCTTGAGCTACAGGTACCTACATGTGAGAGGCCGCCCTTTACATGTCGTTTGCAGCAGGCCTCGCTAACTGACCCTGTTTTTAGGCAGACTATTGGGGAGGCCATTCGTAATTATTTCCGGGAGAACAAGGGTTCTGTTGGCAGTGCCGGAGTGCTACGGGAGGCATTCAAGGTGACCATAAGGGGCACCTGCATAGGCGCACAAGCGAGAGTGCTCCTGGACATCAGACGCAGAATACATAAATTAGCAGCTGATATCTCTACGCTTGAGCGTGAATATGAGAGACATCCCTCTCCAGCCGCGTTGGCTGAAATTAGGGATCTTGTCACAGAACATAACGACACAGTAGATCAGGAGTTGTTGCACCAATCCAGACGCAGTACAGCTCGTTATTATGGGAAGGGAGGCCGCCCGAGCCGCTCTTTGGCTCAAAAGCTGGCAGCACCACGTAGCCAGGAGTGTATTACCGAACTATTGGATGAAGATGGGATCGCGCACTACACTACGCCCGAGATTAGTGAGATTGTCCTCAACTTCTATACCAAGCTTTATGCGGATAGGGGTACAGTGCCGACAGGGGAGATACGCTCTTATTTGGACGATATCGCACTGGGGTGGCTTTCCCAGGAGCAACAGGAATATATCACACAGCCATTCGATTTAGAGGATGTCAAATTAGCAATAATGTCACTCCCTACATGTAAGGCTGCAGGGCTAGACGGGCTCCCAAGTGAGTTTTATAAGACCTATGTGGAAGAACTTGCCCCAAGGCTTCTGGAGGTTTATGCGGAGGCATATGAGGAGGGAAGACTCCCGCCCACCCTCAAAGAAGCCCTGTTGGTGACCCTTTTGAAGCCCGACAAGACCGCAAATTGGTGCGACTCCTATAGGCCCCTTTCAATTATTAATATAGATGCCAAGATATTGGCAAAGATGATCGCCAACAGGCTCCAACCGCTGGTTCCCCTCCTGGTCCTTCCGGACCAGTCAGGTTTTGTGACTGCTAGATCTACTGCACACAACCT
The DNA here is from genome assembly GCA_963921515.1 of Calotriton arnoldi. Lineage (NCBI taxonomy): Eukaryota > Metazoa > Chordata > Amphibia > Caudata > Salamandridae > Calotriton > Calotriton arnoldi. The sequence goes on along the minus strand of CAWUFW010000982.1, from coordinate 3,050,780 downwards.
ACGAATGGTGTTCTCTACGTTACATTATTTCGACCCAGAATTCCAGGCAGTGGCTGTGCTGCTTGACGCGGCAAATGCCTTTGATTCCCTCCAATGGGATTACATGTTCACGGTTTTAACTAGGATGGGCCTTCCCCAATTTTTTCTTCAGTGGATAAAGGTGCTGTACACCGAGCCGGTGGCCCAAGTGCGCGTCAATGGGTGGGTGTCATCGGCTTTCCCCATAGAGAGAGGCACTCGACAGGGGTGTCCCCTATCCCCTATGCTTTTCTCACTGGCGTTTGAGCCACTGGCCTGTAAGCTGCGCCAGCGGCATGCGGCGGCTGCATTGTGATTTCGGCAGAGACCACTTGTGGTCTCACTGTATGCCGATGACATGCTACTGTATGTTCGTGAGCCCGCGACTTGCCTACCGGAACTGCTCCGTGAGTATGTCAAATTTGAGAGATACTCTTGTTTAGGGATTAATTGGGAAAAGTCGATGGTGTTCCCGCTCACGGCTGGTACGCAGGAGATAGCGCTAGACTTTCCGCTAACGTGGACTCAAGATCCGGTGAAGTACTTGGGGATATGGTTACACAGAGACCTGGAGCAGGTCATCTCTGCGAACTATGACCGAGTCATCACGCAGATCACTGAGCGGGCGGAGCGGTGGGCGCGCTTACCTCTTTCACTAGCTGACCGCATTGCGGTAACCAAAATGGCTATATTGCCCAAATTGCTCTATCTTTTTGTTAATATTCCTATTAAGTTGAATATAGCGCTATTTAAGACACTTCAGTCAGCACTACTTACATTCGTATGGGGAGGTAAGAAGCCCAGATGCAGTTGGGATATCCTGGTGCAGCCATTTGATCGTGGAGGCTTTGAGGCTCCCGATCTGCGGTTATACTATCTGTGCGCTCAGGCGCAGTTTGCACACTATTGGCATTTTCCACAGCGGTTTCAACCTCACACTGCTATAGAGTCAGATGCTGTTCTTCCAATGCCGCTGCAGGCGGCAACTCTTTTGGGGGGTGCGGGTGGCCCCAGGACGGAAATCAACCCTGTACAATGTACTGCTTGGGCCTGGAGGACTCTAGCCTAAAGGTCACAACTTCCCTATCTATATGCCCCGTCGCTACCACTGGCTGCACATCCTGATATATCGGCGGCACGGGAACAGTCCGCGCTGAGGGAGTTGGCGGCTGTTGGGATCACCCGGATGGGGGATCTGTATAAACAGGGTCAGTTTCAGTCCTTACAGGATGTTCAGGGGGGTCGGAATCGAGGCTTTATGCTGGGTTTTGTATATGTCAGAGTGAGGCAGGCAATTAGAGCCATCTACCCGAACTTTCCGACGGAACCTACAGCTCTGCTGGCGCTGCAGGCGGTGCTGGCAGGAGAGGAGAGGAGAGGAGAGGAAGGGGTTGATCATCAGGTTATATAATGCCTCTCTACAGGAGCGTGAGCCTGGTGAGCACCCCTCTTATCTTCGATGGAATGCCGCTCTGGGTTCCACGCTCGCGCTCGAGCAATGGAAGTCTTGCTGTGCGCTCACTGGTCGCCTCACTGCGAATTGCAATCTTCGCATAATCCACTTGTATCTGCAACAATTATATTATACCCCACTGCAACTTTGTAGGTTTGGGCTGCGAGAGACTGCGGGCTGCACGCGGTGTGGGCAGGCAGACGCTGATTTTCTGCATCTGGCATGGATGTGTGCAGGTATATTTGCATTTTGGTCCAAGGTGGTGAATGTGCTCACTGATATTGTGCTGGAACCTGTGCGCTGTGCTCCAGAGATTTGCCTACTTGGGAGTGTTAAGAGTTTAAAGCCCTGCAACCGACGCATAGTTGCGGTCTCAACCTTATTGGCTAAAAGGGCTGTGGCGCAATGCTGGGTGGCGAAAACCACTCCTACTGTAAAAAAATGGATCCGCGATTTACTTTACTGTAGAGACCAGTTGGGGGCCTATGCGGAGGAGCTACCTGAGGTTTCGCGCCCGAAAGATTTCTGGGCCCCACTAACTGTATATTTGCTGAACAATCCTGACCTGTAATAATTTGGTTGACCATGTGCTGCTCTATGCTCGGACCTCGTTCACTTGATTGTGGGACTCCTTCCTTTGATGGTGTTTATGATATACCACTCAAATGTGTCTGCGATGCTCAGGATTCATTAAATTACCAATGTACTACATTTGCTATGCCGGGGGATGGGTGGGGGGGTTTGTTTCTTGCTGATTGATGTTTTTTTGACTTGTATCTCCATGTACATTACCATGTTTATTGGAAACTTAATAAACATAAATTTAAAAAAAAGAATAACAGTTTTGAGGTATGAGCCTCGAACGCAGTAATGTTATACTATGGCAGAAACATATACTGCATAGATATACTTGCAAACGTTTTTGGCGGGTATCTTCTAGGACTTAAGGTGTTTAGGGGCCGAGGTCCAAGAAAACACCAGCAGTTTGGTTTTACATGTCCTGGGATGTCCAGGTGCAGAGGTGCTGGTCACATTGGTAGCCTTGAGTGCTACACGTTAAGTCTATGGAAAAGGTCCCTGCAAAAGAAAGGCTGCAAGTGGGGACTTGGGGACAAGTCCGGCAGAATCCAAAGGGGGCTCGGCTCTTGAGGGTCTCTGTAGCACAGGGAAACAGTCGGTACACGTGAGCCTGGGCTGGGGGGCTCAGGTGCAGAAGTGTTTTGTTGGGTGTGTCGCTGTAGCTGGAGGCTCTCACTAGGCTTTGGTGACCTGTAAAGGGACAGAAAACAAGCCAGCACAGCCACTCTCGATAAAGACCTTCTGGATCCTGAAGTCCCTCAACAGCAGGTCAGCGTCGGTGGTGTCCAGACTGGACATGCAACAAGCCTTGGTAGTCGCAAGGGCTCTGGTACCCAGGGTATTGGTGCTGAGAGGCTCCGGTAGGGGTTCAGCGGCTCGAAACTTGGTTAGAGCGGCGGGACTGACCTCCTGGACTCAAGACAACCGCTTCCTAGTGAGTTGCTCCCTCGGTGGGCCCGATGGACAGCAAGATGAAGTACCGGGTCGATGCAGTCGGTGCCTGCTGATGCAGAGGAATGGCTCCTCCACCCCAAGGGAGCTACTTGGTTGTTGAAGGTAAGAACAGTCCTCCAAGGGTATAGGGAGGCTGCTCAGCTTCTGGACGAGTGGCTCTTTGTGACTGCTGCAATGCAAACAACCAGGCAGGGTTTAGCGCCAACTTCGGTGCAGGACCTCTGGTCTCACAACTTCGGCTCTTCTTTGTCCTTCCTTCAGTTCCCAGTAGACTAATCTGAGTTCCTGGTGTCATGGGCACCCCTAAATACTGAATTATGGGGCATTTAGGGTACTGTAGGGTAGTAGCGAATGGGCTTCTTACCCCTGGGGTGACTACACCCCCTATATGGCCACTTCCTAGGGAAAGTGGGCAAAATCATGGCCCAGAGTTCCTAGTTTCACCAAATTCAAGATGGTGAAACCCTTTCTTGGCTGTCCACTTTAGTTGGGCCACCTTAGGGGTGTGCCTAACTTGAAAGTGTGACACGCCTTCTGACTAACTAATTTCCCACCTGCTCTGGTGCCAAATGAGCCACAGGGCAGGTGGTGGCATTATCCAGGTCTGAGGGGAAGCTGTTGTCTCATATCAAGGGCGGCAAAGGCTTTGAAGCCTCTGGCCTTGACATGCTAATTCACTAGCCATCCTAGATCACCTTCTGCCGGAGCAGGCATTGTTTCTGACCTCTGAGAGCGTGGGCTGTCACCTACAGGGAGTCAGAAACGTGTCTGTGGTGGCAGGCTGGGAGATACCAGTCAGCCTGCACACTAGAGGACTAGTAGGTTTTCAGGGGGCACCTTTAAGGTGCCCTCTGGGTGCATGTCATATTAAATCTAGTAATAGCATCAGTACAGATTTATTAAGATAAGGTGTTTGATACCAAACACCTTTGGTTTCAGTGCAGCCATCATGTACCTGGGTAACTCGCAATGACAAGTACATGTCCTTAAAATAGTTGCCTGATCACTAGCAATATCTAGTAATGGAACTACACACATAATATAATGCACCCTGCCATAGGACTCTAAGGCCTGCTGTAGGGGTGATTCACATATAGTATATGCAGTGTACCTTGACATTGCACATAGGGAGTGTGCCATGTTGTGGTTTCAAAATGGTTTGCACCATATCATGCATCCTGCAATGGCAGTCTGCATACAGGTTTTGTGTTGGTTCCTTTGGGTGGCATAATACATGCTGCATCCCATAGGGACCCACTTTAGTACCCATGCCCTGGGCCAGGGGTTCCATTTACTACGGACTTACAGTGATGCTAAAGTCCTTGCCAATTAGGTTCACTTAGACATTTACCTCGTTTTAGGGAAAGAGCACTGGCACTGGGGGCCTGGTTAGCAGGGACCCAGTGCACTTTCACTCAAAAAGCATCAGTACTAGGGCAAAAAGCAGGGGCGGCTGGTAGCCTTTGAAAGTGGTGGGGTGGGCGAAGTGCCCCACCGCTTCCCAAAAAACTAAATTAAACACCCCCTCCCTCCAAAAGCCCAAAATAAAACACCCCTCCATCCAAAATCCTAAATAAAAACATAACCACTAACTACAAAATAAAACATAACCACTACACTTACATGCATTACACATTTCTAATAAATAAAATAAAATTGTACTTACCCACGGGCTGTGCGTCCTCCTCAGTGTTCTTCTTCAGTCTGATGCACAAAGAGCTCCCCTATCCAATCCAGATGCTGCTGTCATGATGTTAACAAGCATGAGAGAAGCGAAAGGATTGGATGGAGCGGGTTGGCTGGACGCTCCACCAGGTCCTGAAGGCCTGTGCTTGTTCTCCACCCAGCTGTCTAAGACAGCTGGTTTGGAGAGCTGCACAGTGCGCGTAACAGGCTGGTCGTCGTAAGCCTGACGGCCAAACTGACATGCACACTTTGGAGCATCCAGCCAGCCACTGCTCCAGTCTTCTATCCTGCCAATCGGCAGCAGAGGACACGTCCCGCATTTCCCCCGGCTCGGGGGGAGGCTGGCAGCTGTGGCACGCCTCGGTGAAAAATAAAATGGCAATGAAATCATTTCATTGCCATTTTATTTTCACATTTAGCGCGGCTCACAGCGGGCGGGGGCGACACTCCCCGCCCTCATTAAGAGACCACCGCTGGCAAAAAGTGGGTATGACCATGTCAAAAAGGGCATTTTCATACATTTTGCAAATTCAATTTCATGGTAAAATTGAAGTACTAATAACTGTTAAGGATAAGACACAATAAGCAAGTTACCTTCTCTTTACCTAAAGCCTTTGAAGGCCCATTTGTATGAGCTCCAATTGTCACCTGCCAGCTGAATAGCCCTCTTGATGAACTGTGAAAACTGCTACCAGAGCACAGCAAAGACTTTGATTATAAAGAGTTGTTCCTGTTCCTCGGACAAGATGACCATTTAGGTTGTGCCAAGAAACTTGATTAACTTTAAAGATACTTATCCTGTCGCACCAAAATGTGAGCTGAAACCCAGGCAGGCCCTACTTTGTTCTCCCTGTCAGGCAAGCACCAATACCGCTGGGAGAGGATCTGCCCCCAGAACTGGTTTTCAGTGACCAGGTAGATGATCAGTGGGTTGCTCATTTACCTGGCCACGCCTCTGTAATGGGCACACAGGCTCTGCACAGGGGAAAGCATTTTTAGCATCTTGGATTTAGGCTGAGAGGGACATTGTGGGGTTGTTTGTTGTAGAGCACTCAGGAAGTGTTGCAAATGTCGGTAGGGTTACCGCTGGGAATTGTTACCCTATTGGATAGGGAGGGGCCAGCAGTCACCCCAACACACCGGCTGGTGCCAGGCATAAATGTGGAACCCACAGTGCCCTCCTCAGAACACTACTGGACTTGTGGAAGAAAAGGATTGAACCTGCTGACTGAGACCTGAGTAGAGCCCAGAACCCTGGACCTGCACTCCTTGTACTCAGGACAAAGAAGTGAAGTCTAAGGGTCATAAGTTTGGCTCGTTTAAGATACAGGGAAAAAAGCTACAAGAGGCCATTCCTGCAACTGCACAGCTGATGAATCCCACGTGGACCTGCCCTGGACACTTCTGGTGGTTTTTCCTGGAGTGAGTCTTGACCCCCAAGTGCTGTTCCTGAGCTCCTGGACTGTATCAAAGTGTACTCCTCCTAACATCGCCTGAAATGTAAAATCTTTTGCTCCATAGACCTCTGGAAGACGGGGATCAACCTGACAAAGCTGCTCTGACAAAGATGTTTTGCACCTGAGCTTCAGATTCAGGTTGCTCTAGGTCAGAGATTTTCCACAGCAGCAAATCCAATTCAGCAGGACCTTGCTGAGGACGTATCCAGCCTCATGGGGCCCTGTTTGGCTACAGCTGGAAGACTCCAAGCTCCAAAGAAGTGACAAAGGGCCTAATTTATATATAGCCGCATAGCCTGTTTCTCCGCCAGGGAGACGGAGTAGATTACTGATGCCCTGAAGGGAGGTGCCACCCGCCTAATTTAGAAATTACTGCCTAGCTGGCTATATAGCCATATAGGGGCCACACAGGTTGGTAGGCCATGTTTAGCTGGTCACTGGTGCCTAGATGGTGCTCCATTGGGCCATCAGTGCGGCCACATGCCAGATGTTGGCTTGTGCTGCTGCACCCCTAGGGCAGGTGATATTGCTACATAATTCAAACAAGGTTAGAGGTCCTAAGAGAACCTCTCGGAGAGTAGAGAGCTCCTCTACAGCGAGGATGGAGGGATATGTCCTCCCTTTAGTATACTCAAAAACAAACAAGTATCCCATCCAGAGCCAACCTGGCTCCTTGGAAACAATAGAGGTGGGGGACCACTGGTACACCTATTAACAGCACACCCTCTATTGTGGGCGGGAAGGGTAAAAAACCCTTTTCTTTATATAACCCTCACCCACTCTGGTAGTGGCATGCTTCATCATCGGGTTCACCCTAACTCCTAAAAGTCAGGGTGGGCTCGACCATATTCCAGGATGCACTTATGAAGATAGGATGTAGGGGGCGTAACTTTAAAGATAAAATTCCTCCCCCACTCTAAAAGTATCCTTTATTAGAAGAGTGGGAGTGAAGGTTAAAAAATATGTATATAGGGATATGAGGATGTGATGGTCCTATGACCCTAAGGCACCAACATGTTTCAGCCCTGTTCTATCGGCCTGAAAAAGGTCCTGGGCTTTCATCAGGGTGGGTAGCGAAGAAGTCACTCCCCCGAAGATGTGACTAACGTGGGCCCCCAAAATAGGTCTTGCCAGGTGACCCCAAATTCCTCAAGGGTTTTGGGGTCACCTGGCAAGGCATATTTTGGGGGCCCCCGTGTAGATTAAATTTGAATGTCATTACCCATTTCCTGATAACTTAAGCCTGCGTGATGCCAAATAATAATAAACTATATGCTAAACGTTAACAGTGTCACACAAGAAGTTAAAATACGTTTTGCCTAGGACCCCAAAAATCCTTCAACGGACGTGGTAGAAAGACAATCAGTAGGTAGAGAGGGAGAGCGATTTAGATAGAGAAATAGAATAGAAAGAGATCAAACAGAGAGAAAATTCACTTTCCTGGGGGTGGGGGGGGCCCTTGGAAGTTGGAAAGCCCTGGGCAATTGCCCACTTTGCCTCTGCCTTAAAACGCCTGTGCTGAGCATGCACCTTTTCCTGGAAGGATACATTTCATCCATTCAAAAAGCTGGTATAGAAGCTTTGCTAGGGAGAGAAAGAAATACCACTGAATAAGAAATAAGCAAACGTAATAGACAAGAAAGCCAACCACTGATGAGCAATGGGCTGACCCAAAGCCAGCTGTATTTTTATTGTACACAAAGGTGGTGCCATCCCAGTGGCAGACCCTTTGGACTTTTTTTCCAAATGTTAACTGGTCACGTTTCAGTTGTTGACTTCCTCTGTTCAGGTATTTCACTGGTACTAACAAGGCGTCATCTTTTCCCAGACAGTGTTTGTTAAAATGACAAAACAGCTACTAATACAGTCAAAGAATAGGCTGAATTAAGATGAAATAGTTAAATAGATAAAAATGTTGGGGGGGAAAATGCCCAAAGCCTCTGTCTGCCCATTGACGGGCACCACCCCACCTCGGGGGCGTGGTGCCTTTAGTGGCATCAAGGGGCAGGAACTTCGTCAGGGGCTCTTCCAGGTCAAGCGACCCGGAAGGGGGCGTCTCAGGAACCCCCGGAAGCGCGTCACGCGGGGGGCACAGGAAACCCCAGACTGGCGGGGGTTTTAAAAGCCCAGAGGCAAGTAGGGAAGCCCTCTTGTCCTCTCGCCATTGGAAGAACCAGATCGGAGCGTCGCGGAAGTTACCCACACACCCATCCCTAAGTTTAGTGTTCAGGTTAGGCGGGGTCCTGGGCAAGAGAAATGACAGGGACTCCGTTTGGCGGCGGCTGCTTGGCCCCAGAGCAGGGCGCGCAGTCTATTGGGGGCTCCGGGCTGGCGGGAGAGGGGGCTGACCTGCTGGTGGCCCTGGACTCTCTGGCCCTACCCGAGAAGCCGGCGCTAGTTATAAGCAGTGGTGAATCTACCTGCGGCTCTGTTGGCTGGTGGGCGGTCAGCACAAAAGAGAGCAGGGTATCTTGGTTGTGGCCTGCTGGCACAACCCGTGGCAAAGTGCATGAGGAGAGTCAAAATGTAAATACAAATATTAAAGTGTATAATCCTGATATTTTACTTTGCGTGTTGTGGTGTAATAAATAAATCAATAATAAAGTTGGTCAAAGATTAACAGTCAGTGAGCCAATGCTGAAATTGGCGGTATCTTAAGTTAATAAAGACTACGCTGTGAAGACCAACGACCGTCTCGTGCGTTTATTAGGTGTCAACCCACACAACAGGGAGAGGGGGTGAGTTGCACGTTGTATGCCAACTATAGCTTCTCGATGAAAGTGCCTCCTTACCAGTCCAAGTGCCGGTACTCTCCAATTAAAAGTAGTGCACCTCTGCTGAAAGTGCAGGTACTCTCCCTCTCAGTACCTTGCGCGGGCCTATGTCATGATGCTGGCGACAGGCAGTAAGTATCCCGCCTTGCCTTCCCCGCCACGCACTTCCGAAAACGGCGAGTGATTAATGGGAGTACAGAGGTAAAATAAGAAAACAAAAAGGTAGGAGGCGGAAAGGGTGCCTGTTCTGGCCTCCGGCCGCTCCCGCTCCCCTAGCCTACCTCTTTTGAGGAGGGCGGTGACGGGGCGGTCGCACTCTGTCCCTCCCTGACGCCCGCCCATGGAGGGCTGTCCGTGCCAGGTACCTTTCTCCCTCAGCTGCCATCCCTCTGTCTTTCCAGGCGGGCTGCCCCAGAGGCGAGAGGGCGCTCTTCCAGGTCCCAGGGGCAGTCACGGCGTGGCAGAGGCGGAGAGCATCGTCAGGGACTCAGGGTGAGGAGATCTTGTGGGAGCGCTGGCAAGGTTTTATGTGCAGGCTGGCTGCACGGGGAGATAAACTACTGCTAATCTAGCGCTAGCGGCCAGTTTCCCCATAATAGGACAGTGTGCCTCTAAGCGCTAGTGCGGCTCCACGAAGGAAATCTGATAGAGAACTGGCTGTGCCATGGGACGGCACTTTTGAGTGACATACTTACATCTGCATGATGCTCCTTTCACTGGTGGAGGCGATAGGTAAAAAACTTCCCGTCGCCTTATCAGTGACTGCGGTGTACAGGTGGGCGAGCCGCTGGAGCCTGGCTCGGGCTCAATTCGAGGTCCTGTTTTAACCTCGAGCCCATATCGAGCCGAGCTTTTCATGTGGCTTCTGTCTGCTGTCACTCACCCCCTTTACCCAAGATGTGGAATTACTGTCAGAGCTACCGACTGTGGAACCAGGTTCGAGTCTCGGCGTCGGCTCAATCCTGTGATTCTGGGCACATCACTTCATTTCCACGTGCCTATAAACAATGCATGTGACCTTGTGTAATCGAACTGGTGTGCCTGTAAAGCGCTCAAACTTGGGGTCGAGTTCGCGCTGTATTTAAAAACTGCAGAAAATGAACTAAGGTAAAAACAAAGCTTTTAATATAAGGAACAGCAAATGGAGCCATTTGCTGGCTCATTTGCACAAAATGAAACCAGAAAACCTGGATAAGTCGCGACTTCCCCGCTTAAATTGTGTGATCGATCGTAAGTCAAAATACTTTATTTCATCAAAAAAAATTCATTATCGCGTATGAAAAACACACTTAAATATGTGAGTTCAGACTACAAGTTGTGCAAAACTATCACTTTTAAGTAGTACTTCTCAGTGCAATGCTTTGATTTGCGCTTTTAATGTTAAAGCTTCCACAGAATACACTTTTGGAATGCAGGTACTCTGTATCACAGTGCCTGCTTGTTTCTGAGAAGTGCCGGTCCTCTGCAAATAAAATTATGACGTCTATCTTGAGAAGTGCAGGTACTCTCCCTCTCAAAATAAAAAAAAGTGCCGGTGCTCAGTACCAGCCCATTGAAAGCACCGTTTTACGCGATGCTTATTATATGATTTTATATAGCGGCAGGGCTGCAAGATCCGAGCCAGACCCTTGGCTCGGCTCTTTCTGTTAATTTGTTGACTCGCCCACCTCTACTACAGTGTTTCTAAGTTATTATTTAATACTTTCTTATTTTAATGAATGAGGTGAAAAGCGTTTTGGGCACTTTGGGTGGCTACTTCCGGGTGTGAGGTTAATTTCCAAATTTACGATCCTTAGAATGGGCAGTGGGAAATCCCAGAGTCAGGGCCGGCTTTAGCGCTGGTGGCGTCTGGTGCGACAATCCCTTCTGGCGCCCCAGGCCCCATGACTGCCTCCTCAGATTCTCCCTACCACCTGCAAAAGTGCCCATCATCTCTCCTATCATAAGATATTGCTAAACACAGCGCCCCCCTCCACAGGTCAGCGCCCAGTGCGGCCGCACCAGTCGCACTGCCATAAAGCCGGCCCTGCCCAGAGTGCACAGACTTTGGGGAAGCGCGCTCACTCTTGCCCCCTGGGTCTAGCCAACGAAAAATGTAAATCTGTTTCCTGTCATTAGCATCAAATCTAGTGAACATCAAGTACGAAGCAGCGTCACACCGTCATAGACGTATTTTTGCTGGTAAGTAACTGACCAAGCGAGTGGACGAATCCTCCGCCTCCCCTTGTACCCCAAAATATGCTAATACCAATAGGTTGTCATTTTTCTGAAGTAAAAAACCTCCGCACGGAAATGTCGCACACATTTCCGTTTCGTCGCTTCCATATTTACTAGCGCAGGCTTTCGGGTCTTAGTTTGTGTCTGACGGCCTTTTGCCCAGCTAACACACAAAAGGGTAGAGGGACAAGTTACTTCACTAATCTCTGATTTAGGCTACACAGTCGCACACTGCTCTTCTCAACTAATACAAATATTGGACAAAAAGAAGTGTACATATACATTTTTTGTATGTTACTCTTAATTGCACCGTTTCATGGCTCTTCCAATTTTGAGCATACCCTGGAGCTGAATTATTTCCTCATCTTAAATTAACATCACCGAAATCAGTTATTCTCAGTGCTTTAAATGGAAATAGAGAAGTCCAGGTACTCACTATTTAAAGTACCCCTTTGTTTCTGAAAAGTGCCTGCACTGACCCATTAAATATATCTCAACCAGTGCTTTAAATGGGTAGGTACAGAGTACCTGAATTTCATTAATTTGAAAGGGAGAGTACCTGCACTTCTCAGGACCAAACAGGCACTCTAAATAGTGAGTACCTGCACTTCTCAGGACCAAACAGGTACTCTAAATAGTGACTACCTGCACTTCTCAGGACCAAACAGGCCCTCTAAATAGTGAGTACCTGCACTTCTCAGGACCAAACAGCTACTCTAAATAGTGACTACCTGCACTTCTCAGGACCAAACAGGTACTCTAAATAGTGACTACCTGCACTTCTCAGGACCAAACAGGCCCTCTAAATAGTGACTACCTGCACTTCTCAGGACCAAACAGGCCCTCTAAATAGTGACTACCTGCACTTCTCAGGACCAAACAGGCCCTCTAAATAGTGACTACCTGCACTTCTCAGGACCAAACAGGCCCTCTAAATAGTGACTACCTGCACTTCTCAGGACCAAACAGGCCCTCTAAATAGTGACTACCTGCACTTCTCAGGACCAAACAGCTACTCTAAATAGTGACTACCTGCACTTCTCAGGACCAAACAGGTACTCTAAATAGTGAGTACCTGCACTTCGCAGGACCAAACAGGTACTCTAAATAGTGAGTACCTGCACTTCTCAGGACCAAACAGGCCCTCTAAATAGTGAGTACCTGCACTTCTCAGGACCAAACAGCTACTCTAAATAGTGAGTACCTGCACTTCTCAGGACCAAACAGGCACTCTATATAGTGAGTACCTGCACTTCTCAGGACCAAAGAGGCACTCTAAATAGTGAGTACCTGCACTTCTCAGAACCCAACAGCTACTCTAAATAGTGAGTACCTGCACTTCTCAGGACCAAAGAGGCACTCTAAATAGTGAGTACCTGCACTTCTATATTTACATTTAAAGTACTCATTGCAACAGTGCTTGGAAGTGCAGGAACTCTCCCTTTCAAATTAAAGAAGCGTAGGTACTCAGTACTGGACAGTACCTGTCCATTTAAAACACTTGTTATTCTCATCTTACCACCAGAAAGTTGCCGTGCATTAAGCTCTCTGCAGCAGGTGCTCAATCTCCTGAGCTAGTTCAACAGTTCTGCCATCAGTATGGCGATTACCTGCACGCATACTGATTTTGATTCATTCTAAGTTGAGAAGATTTTTGCACCAGTCCGAAAATGATGGAAACGGATTGTGAAGCCAAATGTATGATGCATGTATTGCTGATATAAAGTTTTGTAAGTTTTAACACATTCCAAGAATACGTTTTGTTAAAAAAAAGTACTAAAGTGCTGTTTTTTGTATTAAATAAGAAAGTGGAACCCATAAAACAGTGCAAATTAGTTTGCTATTTTTTGTGTGTGCAACTCCTTAATTTGGAGCAAATCAGGTGTACTACATTCCTTGTTGAAAATGTGTATAAATTGGATTTAATCAATTTCCTAATATCAATATTTTTTATGCATCACTCTGTACATTACTGCTGCTATTTCTAAGAGCTGTAAAAAAAAATGTTTTACCTGATTTTAGTGGTACTCAGTTAGTTGACCTCAAAAGAGTGAAAGGCTGAGTGGGCCTTGCTGGGATAAAAGTTGTGACCTGTAGCTTACTACAGATGTCAGTGTGAGTATTTAACTCACTGAACCATCTTGCTGGCAGTTTTTGCAATAATGCAAAACTTTATGTAAAATGGCGCTGGTGGCCCTTGCTTTAGTCCACCTGTGGGGCATGCACAAAGGAATATTTTTAGAGTTGCATATTTTTCCTTCTGGTAGAGCTGGCATAAACAAAAAATAGATGGAACAAGCGTTGCAGTATATATGTTGCAACTCCTTTACAGTGCAAAATATATATATATATATATATATATATATATATATATATCCTATTCAAAACATCGCTTGAGCCCAAGCCGCTTTCTACGGTAAGCCGCGCGGCGGGGTAGCGAACCCCAAATATTCCACACAAACGTCTGTTGGTACGGCCGGATCCTTTTAACTCCAACCAGAAAAACCACAGTGTCGCGCTTCAATAAACCAGCGTGTTTATTTCACAGATTGGCAACAAACATCCCTGTTGTTGCCAATCTGTGAAATAAACACGCTGATTTATTGAAGCCGCAGCACTGGTTTTTCTGGTTGGAGTTAAAAGGATCCGGCATACCAACAGACTTTTGTGTGGAAAATATATATATATCATGTCATGTGATCAAGGCCGAGTGAGGCCGAAACGCGTCATGGCGATATTGGTGGCAAAATAAATCAAATCTAGCACGAAATTGTGGTCTCGCAGTCCGTTTTTCCCAGAGGAAGGGAAGTGAGAAGGAACGGCGTTGTGGATATATATATATATATATATATATATATATATATATCCAAATAAGAAAAGATGCTCCTGCTGGAAGCCGGAGTCCCGTGGAAGGTGGTGCGAGAGTCGGCGGAGCCGCCGATAATCCAATTCCAAATGTCAGAGACCAATCACTCGCACACTCGGAAAAATGAGGCGTTTCGCCTAACGGCTGTGATCAAGCCGTTAGGCGAAACGCGTCTCGTAGATTTATGACGGAATAAATCTTTTTGTTTTCCAAAACCTGCCTCATTTTTCCGAGTGTGCGAGTGATTGGTCTCTGACATTTGATATATATATGTATGTATATGTATGTATATGTGTATGTATATGTATGTGTATGTATGTGTATGTATGTGTATGTATATGTATATATATGTTTATGTATATATATGTTTATGTATATATATGTTTATGTATATATATGTTTATGTATATATATGTATATGTATATATATGTATATGTATATATATGTATATATATGTATATATATATTTATATATATATTTATATATATGTATATATATATTTATATATATGTATATATATATTTATATATATGTATATATATATTTATATATATGTATATATATATTTATATATATGTATATATATTTATATATATGTATATATATGTATATATATTTATATATATGTATATATATGTATATATATGTATATATATGTATATATATGTATATATATGTTTATGTATATATATGTTTATGTATATATATGTTTATGTATATATATGTTTATGTATGTATATGTATATGTATGTATATGTATGTATGTATATGTATGTATATGTGTATATGTGTATGTGTATATATATGTATATGTGTATATATATGTATGTATGTATATATGTGTATATATATGTATATGTGTATATATATGTATATGTGTATATATGTATATGTATGTATATATGTATGTGTATGTGTATGTATATATGTATGTATATGTATATATATGTGTATATATGTGTATATATGTATATATATGCAAAAAAGAAGAGAACTCTGGGTAGTTCCCAAGTTTAGGTGGAAGGCAGCTTCTGTATAGATCACCCTCAACACCATAATCCTATGCTTAAAAACTTTGATAGAAAAGCAGACATTTGAGGTGAGCAAATCTAGAGTGTCGCTGGTGTTGAGGGTGATCTATACAGAAGCTGCCTTCCACCTATCTTGGGAACTACCCAGAGTTCTCTTCTTCTTTTTGCATAATTTATGCGTCACTCTATGCCTGCAAGGGTATTCTTTTGATATATAGATGTAAAGAACTTAAAGTGAAACCTCATTCTGAAACAGCGAGTCCGTGGATATAATTGTATGCATTTTCCAATACACCTTGTTTGTTGTATCCATATTTTAGGACACTACCAACGTTCTGCTTCAAATATATATTTTGGCTAAATTGCTCTGTAAATTCAGAATACTTACGCTTTGACCAAAACCGTTTAAATTTGTGTTCAGAGCTTTAAATGTGTTCGGAAAACGTTGAATAAGATGAAAAAATATTTTAGTTCACAAATATGTGTTTTGCAGACTGAAATCAAACTGGTATTTGCTGTCAACATGTTATTCACATTTGTTAATTACACACACTTTCAATGAAAATTAAAATCCTTGGGGTATATGTTTTATATATAAATTGTGTTCTGCGGGAGTACAACCTTAATTCTGAAATATGCTACTTGGCTTACTTTGGTCAGACACAGTGTGCCCAATTCTCAAAGGTTTTTTCTGTATCCAATTTTAGTTTTGCTGTGTAAAAAAAAGCAATGTATCCTTCTAAGTCTTGAATCACAAAACCAGTATTTAAGAATTGAATTGCAAACTCCACTCACAGATGAAAAATCAGTCCTTACGGTGGATTTCCACTGTCGTAAGGTTAGGATTATGGATGGGAAAGGGTGTGTTACGGGTGAGAGGGTGGTTCTACAAAATGCAGTGAAAACCTTAAAAGGTTTGTGGATATTACCAAATATTTTGAAGGTGGTTATATATATATATATATATATACATACATACATACACACACACACACTCTCTCTCCCCCCCCCCCGAAAGAAAATGTCTCTTGGGTTGCTAAGGGAAAATGTATACCAGGTGTTGGACTATCTCATTGAACGTACTTTTGAGATAAAAGGGCTTCTTAACCTGTACATATGTACACTCACTATGTTTTAGATAGGAACTGGAGGACTTCTAGAGGGTCTGTTCCATCTTCTGGGTAGGGGTTATTAAAACAGACCGCAGGCATTTGTCTGGTAACATTTGGAAACAATTGTTTGGTGAATGCAGGGACAAATGTTTAGTTATACATAAGGCCGTTGTTGTGTAGGGAGAGAAGAGGCCAGTGTTTAGGCCATGCTGTAACTTAGAGTTCTCTTTAGGTCTTGAGATGTGGTGGCAGGGCATTCTGGAGTGTTTCTTGAACATGAAGGGATCCTTGGCACAGGGTTTAGTATTTTTAAGAAAAGATAGTGAATAAGAAATGGGAGGCTAATCTTAAACCGTTTAATAAGATTGGAAAACTAAAGATACTCTGCCCCTTAGTTGTGGAATAGATAATGTAAAAATTCGCTGTTGTCATGCAAACATTATTCCAGTGTGCCCTATAAAACCTGGTCTTCTTTATGTGAATAACAGTAGCATTATTTATGGTTCATTGTCTAGTACAAAAATAGTTTAGGGCAAATCTGCCCCCCTAAAACATACCTCTCCTAGCACAGGAATATTTCTCACCCTACTTGGGTGCTCAGTTCGGGCCACCACTTGCGAGATTCTCTACCAAAGATCACAGCACTAAATTGGAATATTGGTGCTGCTTTGTAAAAAAATAAACCAGCTAATCAAAGCCCACTGACAAGATTAAAACTCTAGGTCCGCGCCTCCAACTCGCACATCCACAGAGATGTGCAACACAGCATTTTCATATGACCTATACCAAAAGCCACAAGAATTATGTGATGTGATGCGCAGTGTTTTCTGCACAGTTATGAATTTGTCACTTGGCGCATAAGCCGCCGCCTGTTGCATAATTTGCAGTTTTCAACCTATTTATTTCCTAGCTAATTTGGATCAAAAGTTAGTTACAAAAAGCTCTACATATGGTGCAATGCAGGGGCAGTTCCTTACAAACTAACTGGACACCTTTCAGTTTCTTATCACTGTATTCAAGTATTAAACTGGCTATAATGAGAGGAAACGTTTGGCCTGAGAGTATTAATGTTGGTTACTGTGACGATAGCGAAATAATATGGCCACAGAATTTGCTGCATTTTGCCACGTAATTTGCTGTTTCATGTCTCGTAATTTAGTCGATCGTGATGCAGAATTTTGTCGTTCATTGTAGCATAATTCCAGTGTGCCTACTTATTTCCTATAAACTATTTAAAGTTGTCTTTATGTGGTATCGCCCTGTCCAGCCCTTGAATAGTTGTCTGTAAGACTGCAAGGTTTGCCAAAAATCCAGTGAGGAGAAAGCATGTACATGTGCAAAAGGAACAGCTGCTCCAATGTGTTATGGGTTTAATCAACACTTAAATCGTATGTTTCTTGGATTGTACCACAGTGTGTTCCTGCTCAAAATAGATTCACTGAGAGAGCAGACTGGCAAGATAAATAAATGATCCTGTGCAAGGTCTCTGGTCAAGGTTGGTAGTAACTGAAAGTCATCAAATTTGTATGGGTTATAACTTGTCTGATGACTGACAGTTGCGCTCCGTCACTCATAAAGCCCATCACCTCGGATTGCAGCGCTTCAGTTGGCTATCTCATTTGAGATGCGGACAGTGTGGTGAAACTGAGATTATAATGAATTGCCTCCAATCAAGATTCCATAACTGCGCACTGTGGGAGACAAAGCTTGTGTTGCTTTTGCCTTCATTTCCCTTACCTGAGCATGGGTGATAAGATCTAGGTGTGTTTCGGCTTCAAATACTATTCTGATATCTCTCCTAAAATGCTAAAATTAACAAAGGAATTTTAAATGCATGCACGTTAAGTCATGCCACGCCTACAACGTTTTACCCAAGAACTTCCTAATTTAAATGGGATACTGTCTGGCTGGCTTCTTGTGCCTTCATTCTCAGGTAAACCTTGAAAGTACATTTGAAAGAAAAGGGGATAATAGTGCACATGATCACTGTGATGTTCTTGTTCTACTGCACCAGTAACCGAGAACCTTCTGAGAAGCCCCCATCAAACTTTGCACGACATCCATGC
This sequence comes from Calotriton arnoldi, assembly GCA_963921515.1. Classification (NCBI taxonomy): domain Eukaryota; kingdom Metazoa; phylum Chordata; class Amphibia; order Caudata; family Salamandridae; genus Calotriton; species Calotriton arnoldi. The sequence continues at coordinate 3,032,565 of CAWUFW010000982.1, read as the reverse complement.
TCAGCTCTTAGCCACATCTAGGCTGGCCGTGACTAGTGTTGATCATTGGCAAAGAACAGTACATGGAACTTGTTTGACAAGTGAAAGGGTAGTTAAGAGAATCCTATTGCTTTGTTGAAGTGCTTCCTGCTTTTTTTCTGTGTTCAAATACAAACTATTTATTCTTAGTTTTAAAAGATTTCTCTCTATTGAACACTGTTCCGGGATAATGTTGCTTACATTTAATAATGTTCCTAAATTTTGCAAAACTCTTAAAATCACGTCTAACTTTAGTTACTTTTTAGTTCTATTTTGTACACAGACTGAGGAATGGCCTCCAAATTGCAAGTGGGGGGAAGTGGCAAAACAGACAAGAACATGTTTCATCCAGGATTTTATGCAGACTAACACTGAACTCCAGTATTCCCCAATCACTTTTCAGCACACAGCAATGGTTGTTCATGAAACGGTCCCCAGGGTAGGCTTCCCTTGAAGTGATTATCTTTGAGATTGAAGGGTACAGATCTGGTGACCTTGACAGAATATTATTTGAGTGTAGAGATCAGTCATAAAATCAGGGTAGCAAGAGAATTTGAAGAATCACTATATGTGCATTAACTTGATCTTATAAATATTTTGTTGTATCAGTTGAGCCACACCTGGTTTGAGTGCTCAATGAATGTCGTTCCTGCGCTACTCTTTGGGGCTCCAACATATTTGCTATATGTAAAGATGGACCTGGGTCGAATAAAATGACCCTTGTTGTGTAGAATGTTGCTTTAATAGAAATTGAAATGTGTGGAATTGATCAGCTTGGATTTGTGGATTGATGGTTCCAAATCAGTATTGACTTTTCTGTGTATGTGTGCTTGATATTATTCACAGCAGCAGTGATTTGCTTGTGGAAGTTCTGAAGATAGTGAGTTTTTGAAGAGAAGTTTCTCAAACTAGAATTTGTCTTAGGGGCTGAATTGGCCCAAACTGAGCTTCTATTGTGCTTGAGCGCTTAAGGATTAGGTAACAAAAATGTCTCTGTAGCCATAAAGTAAAGTATACCATTGCAGGCTATCTTTTCCACTAGAGGGAAACGGCACAGATAGCAAGCTGATGAACAGATGCCGAATTCTGGCATGTCTTTCTTCATAGCTCCCAACCAATTGGTACGGAAAGAGGCGAACCAGCTCACCACTGCACTCCTAAGCACTAGTCAGACAGACCAGTTGATCAGATGAGACTAGTATAAAGGGAATGACACCAATGGGATCATGTAGCAATATCAAATTGAACTTTTTTTAAATGGGGTTTTGCTGCATTCCTTCTCAAGGATCAGTGGTTGACATAGTTTCCATTCATTACTTCTGTTCCCATGTCGTGAATTGCTCAAAATATATGTAAATGATTCCATAGCCACCGTTGATGATAATGCTGTTAAAAGTCAGAATAAAAAAAATGCTGTTATGCAGCACAACAGATCTCCTGAGCAGGAGGTGGTCACAATCTTGCCAAGCTTTTATTTAAGGCCTTGTGTTGAATTGTCATTTTGTGGTAAATTTCGAATGTAATGTTGCCTCGAGCTATATTTCATGTGTTGGATACCGTTTGATTAATTCATGTTTTTCATGGTAATGTCAATTACATAAAAAGGCAATTGAAAAAAATATGAAACAACGGCGGCCTAGAAAGGTCGCACCTTAGTCATAAACTGTATAGTGTATAATGTTCTGTGCACAATTCTTCTGGCACCTGCCGCTGTTTAGTGCCACTGCCCAGCAGATCAAAGATTATACCATATACGAAGGTTCAACAGGAGATAGTCAAACTGCAACGTGTATTCAAAGCATATCCTTTATTCTATTTTCTTCATGAAAAAGGTTAAAATCCAGCCAGCGCATTTTGTTTCAAATGCTCCTGGAACTTCATCAGGGCTCTTAATAGCGTCAAGCGAGTGTTTTCTTAGATCCTATAACATGACAGTCCATCCACGCAATATAGATTGAAAGTCCTCCACATAGGTCCATCAGTCGGGTTAGTGGCTTTCGGTTAGTACCAATAAAATTCATGGAACACTCTTTTCAATACCATAATAAGTATCTTGTGCGACCATCAGTCTTAGAAGATTCGTATCGAAAAGAGTGTTCCATGAATTTCCAGATTTTTAAATTGGGAACTACGGCCAAAAGAAATAATAGTCACCCTTTTCTGAAGGACAAGTCACCCATCAAAAATATGCAGCTGTAAATACTTGAAGGTGGCCCAATATGTTATGTGCCGTGTCCTCAACCGGAAGAAATCTGCGTTGCTTGAGCTTGGAGAATTTTTACGAAGTTGCATATTTCATTAAATTTGTTTGCAATTCAACAAAAATATTATCTAAGCGAAAGAATTGCCTCATGGTAGGGCAAATGGGAATTGGAGTTCTTTCTTATAGCATTCAAGATTTCACAAAAAAAATTCCTGTTTGTGTATAGTTTTTAAATTGAGCAAGATGAACTGGAAAGCTGTTGAAAGTGACTTCACATGACAGTACACGAAGAGAACATTGATAAACAATAGTATGTACAGTAAAGGATATAAATAAAATTTCCACCTTGGCTTTTAGTGTCATAGAAAATTGATGGGGAGGTCTCTCTAAATAGGGCACTCTGATTTATTCCCAAACATGTGGGACCCAATCCAGAGGATCTTGGCAAATGTCAGAATTTATTCCATTCCGCCCCATGTGGATCACAAGTATCCATCGACATTACACTGTATGGAAACTACACAGACTCGGCTGGCTGCAGAAAGCTGAAGAAAGCCTCTAAATGCATAAATTAAATAGGGTCAAGGAAAAATGCTTGCTCTTTATAAGTTCCTCTAATACAATATTCTGATGCTTGCCATCCCAGTTTCTACTTGGTTGAACCTATCACATCAATTTTCACGCCATATGTACTCCATACGTGCCATCAACAAGGCCACAAGGGCAGTTTAAACCTATGTAAATGGTTTTAAGCTTTACTGATTCATGACCAGTAACAACATTAGAAGTGATTGTCCATTTATCTGACTTTCCTTTTCTTTGAGGTTACACCCCGCGGAACGTCCACCCTATTGACACTTTCCTCATTGAAAGTTGTGCAATATTTGTATAAATTACTCCTGATTAACTTTGACATTTTGGACTTTCTTGATACACACTAAAGACTTCCCTAGCTTCATGAGTCGTAAATAAGTTGTGCTTGTGTAAAATCCAATATTTTCCCTGAGTTAATCGGACACAATGTTTATTTCATATTGTAAAGTTTTCCTTTTGCGTTGATGTGCTCAGTCCAACTAAAGACATTTTCTAAATGTAAGCGTATATGGTGACAGTGGACACTGCAAACGTTTTGGTGCCTCTTTTTCTTTAGTCACAGCAAGATAAATATCCCGCCTTCCCTGCATTTTGTATATTTCACGTGTTTTGTCTTTTAATCTAGATACACATGATGTATTTCCGTGCTATAAAGTGTGCCTCACATAAATTTTACTATGAAACGTTGACTCCCCTGTGATGTTTTGTGCATTGATAGAGCTCCTAGACCTGTGGCATGCAGCCACATTACTAATGTACCATTTGCCCTCTGGAATGCACTTCCTCTACCTCTGAGGTGTATTCAGAACCATTGGTCCTTCAGGAAATCCATGAAGACCTGGTTGTTTTCCATCTAAGCATTCTGTGGGGTACTTCTCCTTCTGGGCATCTTTTGCAGTTGGTTCTTGTTTTGAGACTAGAGCTGGGAAGCCCATTGCTGAGGCAGCCACGTGGTCTGTAAATCCAATAAGGTAACATAACATAACCATTAACAAAATAAAATAACTTTAGAATTTCTGAAAGTGAACGTTAAAGCATGTCACTCTTTGGGACACACAGTCTATCATAAGTTTTTGCTAAATGGTTTTCGTTTGCTACTGGTAACATCAGCCAGGCGTTTGCTAGTGCTGTTAGTAAAGGGGACTGATTTAACTACTTTGAAAACTATCTTTTAATATGCAGTTGTTAAGAATTTTTTGTAAACCATACCTTAAAAAAATAGTAAATTCTGTTCAATATCCGCTCTTGCAATCTTTTCTTGACAGGCAAAAATCCTTCACTTGATTACTAAAGCCCTGTTTGAAAAAATCAGTTGCATACACCTTAAACGCATTTTTGTTGATGGATGCCGCTAAAAACTGGAGGAGCAGATTCATTAGTTATTCTCGGGGAACCTTTCTTGCTTTTTGCATCCTAAACGTTTTGACTTTTTTCTTCTGTGCTCTTCCTTGCATAATTTAATTTTCAAGAATACATTAGATAAGTATTTTGCACAGTCGCAACAATTTCTGCTTACAGGCATTTCAACAGGGTTTATTGACAAAGCATGTTCAAATTTGAATTTTGTCTAGCTTCCAAAGTCTCTTCCTTCTCGTGCACTTCGTCAAAGAACCCAGCTGCTTCTTTTACCAATTTGTAGTCGTAACCCAAATGTAGTTGTTTTTTAACTGTTTATCATTATGCTAAGTGTAATGAGTTAACTGTTGAATATTTTATCAATGCTCAGTGGATTGATACTGCAGCTGCAGAAATCTCTTGCATGTGCAGGTAAGAGGTAGGAGTCTTTGCAGGGCCTCCTTTAACATCCATCCTTAAGCAGCTCAGAAAAATAAGTTTGATTACATAAGCGAAACACTGCCAAATTGTGGCACTAGATGGACATCAACAGGGCAGCCCCTACAAATACATTCGATAAAATAACAACTTCTGTGTTTTTGTATGCCTCAACTGCGTTCTCCCAAAAAATATATATTGGGGAACTATGTAACTCTCTACGTCTTTTGTATATTAAATCCAGCTAGATCACCCTAAAAGTAACAATCTGGGCAACTGTATTTTTTTTTTTTTACCTCAATTTTGAATTGCATTGGATTGATATTACTAAGACTTTGGGCTACTGGTTAAATCCCTAAATTCCTTTTAATTCTCGTGAGAGCACATCACAAGTACTAATATTTTCTAGAAACACGAGATTTGAACAGCGGACCAAACAAAAACAAATGCAGCACCAATCACAAAGAATCACCAATATATCCAGAATGCTAAAATGTCTTGTGTGCCCCCTGTCCAACAGCACCTCCCTTTACCAGGGGATATACAATAGAAAAACTAGATTGGAGCTGCACCACTAGTGAACAAACAAGTCCATGTAGAAAATCATCGTTCAATGAAGCAAGGTGTGAGGTATTTTCTTCTTTATTTTTCATTCATAAAAAGCAACAGCCCTCTCAGATCTTGTATAGCAGTGCATTCATCACCTGATATTGACAGAATCGTTTGAAGGTCCTGTAAGTCAGAAACAGTGTGTCACAGTGCGTGCCGGTGTTATCGTAGAACATACATTGGAAGAATTTGCATAGAAGAAATCTTTTAATTTTAACAGCCGTATGAATTTGTACAAATCAAACATAATATCAACTGGGTCTCCCCATTGGGAAGGACCAAAACTCAAACCCTTCCATAAAACATCACATTCCACATCAGACAAAACACGGCTCGACAGGTTAACAATAGTCAATTCATTAGATTTTACATTAACCTGCGGACTTGTCGCTATGATGTTTTTGACCGTGTTGCCATTCCCAGAGTCGTATCTTTCTTTCTTTATTTTTTCTTGCCACCTTTTTCCTCCCCTCCTTGTTTTTGATCTTTTTTTGTAATCCTGTTGCCCAATCTTAGTCTTTCCATCTCTACTAAAAAATTCTGCCGCCCCGGGGAAGTTGCTGAAACAGCACCTCCATCTCGTGAGGAACTGCTATCTATAGAGGAAAGGAAGCTACTGCTTATAGTGATTGAGTCTGCCGAATCCTCCCTGATTCTTTTACCTTCGCCAGTGGGCCTGATGTTATCAAATTTGTGGGCGAAGGTATATATCCTCCCATCCTTATAATCATTATCATTGCGCTTAATCTTTTTCAGTTTCTTGTCCCTCAAATAAATTTGGTGATTCTCAATAACCTTGTCATAAATCTCATAATTCTTCTTAATCACATCTTTTAAATCAGAACAGTCAATCTCCTCTCCAAATTTACTATATCCTCCCTTAGTCTGGCCACCTTTTTATCAGCGTGCTTGATCAAAACACGCATCATAGTATTGGATGCATGCTGTAAATTATCTTCCCAGTCTTTGAGCGAATCCTCATCGAGGTCCTCAAAGGTTGGGAAAATTAATATCCTCAAGCCTCTCTGTATCTTTTTGTTGTCAAGGTATTTCTGTAAGGTTATACCGTCTCGCTAACGGGACATTTCTTGCTTTTTCAACCTTTCCAATTTCTGAAACTTCATTCTCAAACCTTCTCCTGATTGTCCTTCTATCATATTCAAACTACTTGAATGAGTGTTGGAAAAAAGGCCTTTGTGAATCAGACCCTCAGTGTCTAATTGATTTGTGTCTATATTTATTTATATTTGGCCAGTGATGCCCTTCATCAGAACAGAGTGGCCAGCCCAGCAGTGGGCAACCCTCACGTCTGCAAGAAAATAAATGGGAGTTTTTTTGGCACTCGCAATCAGGTGTATGGCATACTACAAATACACCTGCTGGGATCGGACAGATCATATTCTTCCCATTAACCCGTGCAAACCATAATCAAACTATTCACTGGGTATACGGATTTGCACTGGCCAAATACAGCAACACCAACCCACCATGACTAAATCAGTAACATTTCCTAGAACCTTACGTAAAATACAGTTAGACTAAAAAACAATTAGGAGGGTGTGACAATGTTCTATATATATGCTGATACATAACTACTGAAAAACTATGGTATTGTGCATTCATAAATGTTTGGGCATTCTGGTCTGCTGATGTTCTTAATATCTTAATATCTGGGGCAGAGGATGTGGCCCTACGGCTAGAGCGATCGACCTTGATGCTGGGGAACCGGGTTCTAGTCTCGGCAGGGACGCTCAACATCCTGTGATTCTGGGCAAATCACTTAATCTCCCCCAGCCTAAACAAAAAAAAAAAAATGAATGTGTCCATCTGTAACGCAACTGGTGCTCATGTAAAGCGCTCTGATACCTTCGGGTCAAGTTTGAGCTATATAAAACTCCAGAAAAAAATCTGTTGTTTTAGGCAATATACACAGATAGGACAGTCGATGAAATGCATTTCAAATGCCTTATCTGACGAGGAAGTACAGCCATGCTGTAGAAAGCAGTTTTCTGAACAGTACAGCTATGAAGTCAGGGCACAGTGTGTCAACAGCGCAAGAGCTGAATAGATGTATGTATACATGTAAAAGTGATTTACACTCTGTCAGATTCAGACAAACAGCAGAGTTAGAACTGTCACCTGTGTTAAGTAAACTAGGTTTGATCAATCTGTTCAATAGTTTGAGTTATCGGCATTTGAAACAGTGTTACATGGGCTTGAAAGGTTATCGCTTTTGTGTATCTTGTCAGCTGGAAAGCCACTTGCTGATTTGCTTACAACTTTGCCAAATGTTGTGCCTCGTCATAAAACCGTGCCAGACACTTAGGGCCAGCTTTACCAGTTTCTCATGCAGCGCAGGGCAGCTGCCGCAAATGCTGTGCTGCACTGCGTGAGAAGGAGAGAGCCATATTTACAGAAATCTGGCACCCTCCTCTCTTCTCCCTAACTCAGGTGCAGAAATGTGCGGCCGTGCGCCACGTACACACCTTTGCCCCATAGTGTAAGGGTGTCTCTGTGAGTCTAGCATAGGTTTTATACTGGAAGGATTCCCTTCCAGTACAAAATGCTATGCTGAAACTAACTATAAACCTTTTCCCACTTTGTTGAGTGCTGTACAGTGCAGCACACATGCAAAGTCTGAAAAGAAAGGAGAAATAAAAGCATTTCTCCTTCATAGCGCCTATCTGAAATGGGCGCTATTTTCTGACGCTAAACCAAATCTACTTTAAGTAAATAGGGCCTAGCGTCAGAAACCTTGGGTGGTTACATGGGAACGCCCATGCACCACCCATGGTACGCCCCCCCCCCTTGGCACTAAGTAACGCAAAGCAGCGCTATGCGCTGCTTTGCGTTACTTTCAAGTTATTTTCCAGCATAAAACAGATTTTACGCTAGAAAGTAAATAGCGGGAAAAAGAGTTTGCATCACTTTTGTGATGCAAACACAGCATTTAATCTTAGTAAATAGACCTAAGTATGTTGATTACTCTTGATATTTTTAAATTTGTACAGATCCAGCAAAGGGACTCCAGTTAAAATGATGGGCCATAAAAAGTGTCCATTTGCTAATAAGTTTGGAGCCATGTTACACAACGTTTGACAGAAGCCTTAAAGGTTTTTAGCTTTCTATTGGTATGTCAAATTTTGCGCTAATACATCATATTTTAATTTGCTCACAGCTTTTGCACTGTAAATGAATGTGCATCAGGTGTGGCAGGGAGTTAGTAAATTACATCTACAGAAAAGATTTTAGTTTTTGTGAAGATCCAGTTTGGAGGGTGGCGGGCTACAATGGGAGGGGCTCACAATATTTTGGATTTATGAATAACGTTATCAACCGTTGATGGATTTGCACAAAACCTGGCAGAGATTTTGCCTGTTTAGACTTTTCTTGGTATTTGTAAGTTCTTGCGGTTCCAAGAGAGAAGTCTTAAAACTGTTCATTTGTTAATAACACTGGCACTGTATGATGAATCCGCACAAAGTTTGGGAGATGATAGACATACTTGATGCCGATCTTCGATAAAACCGGTCTGTAGACAAGACCTATCAATGTAAATAGCAAGGACCCCCTGCGAATACGTAAGATTCCTAGGGCAGGGCAATAATACAATTGAGAATAAATCCCTAGGCAATCGAAGGTCAAAAACAATCAACGACCCGTATAAAAAAAAAGCATGATATAATAAACTCAGTGTAGACGAAAAATGATCTCATAAAAATTCATGTCTTTAATGTAATTTGATTAAAAGCATTTCTAAACATGTATCAAACAAACAATTGATTTTAGATATATTAAACACAATATATAGGGGGACAACACTTGATAGAATATAATATAACGCAATACACTAACATGAATAACGAACAACAATTAATTCACAAATTAATACAGTGCTCAATACAACATGGACAAAAACATAATAAAGAGACAGTGGCTGTGAGATGGATCTTCTACGCGCATTTCGGCGCGCGTTTAGACAAGACCAATAAATGAACACTTCAAGAGAACAACCTTTTCTTAGCTCTTCTTTTTAGGAGATTTCAGTTGCCTGAATGGAAATTCTTTATAAGAACATTAATTCTGCTGTCTTCCAGTGGCAGAATTTATTTTCTTCCAGCTTGTTATACAATGCATTGAATTATAAGCTCCCATCATTGTGCAACTGTGGTTTTATGTGTGCATTATGGGCAGACCCTATACTTTCTGAAATATGTCTGGGTGACACATCTATCTTTATAGCAAAACATTACTTCAAATCATCGCAACCATCGACCTGCCACCTAATCCCAATTACATGGTTCCTGCTAAGAATGTTCCCAAAGTTTGTGCCCTAACAGTTGCAACAACACACTAACATCTAAATGTTGCCAGAATAGTAAGTCAAGATTCAGGCTAGACCAGGGTGCAGTATGATTCTCCTCAATGCCAGGAGGGAAGTACTCTACATCATTAGGATATGGCATGACACAGAGGAGTGATGTGACCAAATAGACGAAGGGATCCAAAAGTAAAGTTACTTTGTAATTTCATGGGACACCAATGTGACATACAATATCTCTTCCAAATATGGCGAAGTAGGTAAATTTTTTGTATTGTTTTCAGTTATTTAAAACCATAACAATATAACATGGGAAATATGAGATATGCAAAAAAAAAAAAAAGAGCACAATTGTAATTGTTCAGTTCAGACTATGCATTTGTCTATTCTACTGCAGCCATCTGCTTCTACATTCATAGAGTGACATATTCTGTGACCTTTGGAAAATAAAGTGCATTATCTTTGCATCCTCGTCAATCAACTCTAAAATCACAATATATAAAAAAACTTTTGGTAAATAAAGTGTTTTTGTACCAACTCAACCATTTCACAACAGTGAAGAGCGGCAGGATAAAGTGTGTTGTACTTTGTAAGCTTGCGACCATCAGTCCACTGCTTCTGCATTCATAAAATTACATATTCCATGGTCTGCGCAAAATATATTGTATTATCTTTGCATCCTTTCCAATCGACTCTAAAATCTCAATATATAAAAATAATTCTTGTAAATAGAATATTAATCTACCTACTCAGCTATTTCACAGCAACAATTAAGTGCAGCCGGATGAAATACGTTTATACTTTAAATGCTTGCAAAAGATCTTAAAATTACTGAATCAACAAGGAAGGGGAGATATGTCACAAGACACCATGCAGCAATTACGACATTGATTTAGGCATTAAAAAAAAAATCACCATTTCTAATTCCTTTGATACTAAAGACTTAGATTACCGGACAACAGGCCGTAGGACAAAGTGATAAAGTGCACTGTGTATTATGCAGCATACACAGGTTTTCCACTCAAATTCTTGAAGTGCATTTAACGATATCAGGGAACCTTCAAAACCTGCCTCACACTAGTCATGATCAAAAATTGAAAGGCGGGAGAGCTCTGTAGCTTTGTCGGCCAACAAGGCACAGCAAGATTACAGACCAGTTCATAAAGTGCACTAGTAGTCTATAGAGATACCTTTACTCATCACCCAAAAGTGACAGGTACCATGCAATTTTAATAAGCCTCAAAACCAGTTGCTGACTGTTCTTGGGCTAGTGTTAACTAGGCGAAAACAATCTGCAACTTTAATTGTCCATGGAACTCATGTTCGTTATCTTGTAGGCCTCCAAGAGAAATTTCACAAACCTGGCTGAGAGCTGTGCATTTACTCTGTTCAAACATGTAGTTTTCGCTATTTTACTTTGCTTTATACCTAAATGTCAAAATAGTGGTTTTAACCAGTAACACCTTAAACCGTATAAACTAGAGCGTTTATCGATTCTTGCTTGCAGTTGCACAGTTTGCAGTTATGATGCGAGGAACCTTTTAAGCTCCCAAATTTGTACACCTTTAAAGGAATTAGTCCACATCCCATTCTCATGAGTTCTTATTTGTAAACTAGGTTCATAGGGCCAGATAGGTACGTGGCTTGCCCCAGGTCTTGATAGAGAGCTACAGACAGCACCGCATGTGCTTTTTGTGCTAACTCTTGCCGTTCTTCTTCACCCGATTTTATTTTTGCATTTTTGGCAAGGATTTTGGCACTTAATTTCGGCTGTAGGTTTTGTTCAAGAAGGGTCTGTGCGCCCAATAGTTCAATTGAGGCCTTCACGTAGGGCTCCCATTGGAGCTTTTTATCTTGAATACCCGACCTTATCAGATCTTTAGGGGATCCAGTGGGTGCCGCCTTGAGCTTAACATATCATAGAAACCGGGCTATAAGCATAGTTGATTGTTTGCACAGGTCAAATTCCAGTCGTATTTGGGAAGAAGGAGTGGCATCTGGCAGCTGGAACAGGCGTCTGTAGCCCTGAGTTTGGGCTTTATCCAGCCATGTGGCAAGGTGAGCTTTGATATGAACTTGGCGTCGAATACTCTACAAATGGCAGTAAGTTCTGGGCTGTGCAACTTTAAAAAAAAAAAATTGAAAGCTTATAACAACAAATAAGGAGATTTATTTCACGCAAACAGAACAAATGATGGACGGAATGCTGAACAAATCAAACATTCACCCCCCAGTCACAGATCTTTGCTTTTGTCACCCTAAGTGGTAAGGGTATGCCCAGACGTGGGTCCTGTGCTCACTGTGCCACTGGTTTGAAGCTAGCCTGGCTGATAAGGGAGTGATACCCTGAAACTGGTCCCAGTATGCTTGTTTCTGGTCCAGGGAGGACCTGGCTTGGCATTTCGGGCTGGACTGTTCCCATGTGGAGCAGGGTCAAGACTGATTTGCATATGGCTGGGGCCAAACTGGGGTGGCTTGGTGAGCAAAAAAACGATGGATTAAACCCAGATCTGTGACGTGGGTGAATGTTTGCATTGTTGAGCAATCAGTCCATCTTCTGTTCTTTTTGATGATATACATTAGTCAACCATGTCATGTAAGGTTCTGTAGAGGGTACTGGTTTTATTAGGTAAAAGGCATGGGCAGCAGGTTTCTGTAATTTCATCACTTTCCCTTAGGGCAACAACGTGAGTGATGAAAGTGCGTTTAACCCAGTCATAGTCTGCTTTGGTAATCTTTTCCAGAGTAAGAAATAGTTCCGGACAGCCCATGCTGGTGACTTTCCACTTTATATAACTAAATCAAGGTATTGCTTTTAAGTTGTCTACTAAAAGACAGTCCCTGATAATCAGGGTTGGCTCACTTTTGTACCACATTGAACTCCTGGTGTTAATGCAATAGTGTCTGAGATATATTTAAGACCCAGTTCTTCTTGGACAGCAAAAGTTGAGGTGCTCTGCGGGACCACCAACAAGCGTCTGGCAAACCTGTTCTCCTCAACCTGAATCACATGGCAATCCATATACCCCTAGATATCGCTGTCATAGGGTGTAGCGGACACACATTTAGCTCTATAAATTTGAAGAAGGGGCTTAATTGGTTTCCTGCCCAACCTGGCACCAAACTCCAGGACCGCTCCCCATGTACGAGCAAGCATTAATCTTTTAGACATAAGAAGGGGACCCCAGGCATTCCTGTTATCAAGCAAAATACTCAGGTAATTAAAAAAGGCTACTTGTGCAATATTACGTTTGTTACAATAAAAAAGCTTTGATTGGTGGGCTTACTGCCAATAACCTTTACATACAATTTCGAATGATTTATGGAAAGATCTAAATGATCCATAAAATCAGAAAAGATGTCTAGTAAAAGATGTTGCATCTCCACGGCCGTCCTCGACATGAGGACACCATCATCTGCATTAAGCAGTACTGGTATCGCATGCTGACCTATGCATGGAACATCACATTTCTTCGCCTCTTGGCAATTGATGTAGATGGTATACAAGAAAGGGGCCAGGATGCATCCCTGCCTGACGCCACGGGTTATTGGGAAAGATCTTCAACAACAGCCACCCATTCCAAATCTAACAGATGCGGACATATCCCTATATAGATTCCTCAAGAAGGACACCAATACCAGATCTACACCCAATGACAACATCGTAACCCATAACTTAGTACGGTTTACACGATTGAATGCTGAGGTAAGATCCATGAAACTTAAAAATAGGGTGCCCTTTTTGGCCACAGTGTACTTCTGAGTTATTAAGTATAGATTTAGAGACTGCTTGATGGTACCAAGACCAGGCCTGAACCCATACTGTAAGTCGGATATGATGCTATTCTTTTTAGCCCATAAGGATAGCCTTTCCAGGATCACCTGACCCAGAACTTTAGCAGTTGTATCAATCAAGGAAATAGGCCTATAACATCTCGGGTCAGCTTGATCATCCTTTTTAAACATAGGAACAATATTGGACCGTGCCTACGAACTAGGCGGGCCAATTATCACAGCAGCATTTAATACCTTGGATAACAAGGGGCCCAGATAAGAGGATCAATCCTAAAGAGATCCGCTGGTACTCCGTCAGTGCCTAGAGCCTTATTTCCAGCCAGTCTCAAGATGGCCCCCTCTACCTCAGCAACAGAGAAAGAGAGGTGTCACTTCGGCATAATAGACTGGGAAGGAGAATCTAACCCTGTCTTTAGGGAATGTATATGAGAGGAATGGTCAAACCATTTTACTTCTTCAATCACTGAAATCAGGGCGGGCCCTTTCTCTGCCCCTAGAAATGGGCTATTGACAACCCATCAGAAGGTGGCACTATCATGAATATTGCACTTACTCATTAATTGTACCAAAGCCTCATCTATTAGGGGCTCTCTCCTTAGTAGCCTTCTTATACTGGCTACGTAGAAGCCTCACCTCCACTCCATTCCTAGGGATATTTCTTATAATACATGGTCACACAGTCACCCTTTCCCACCAAACAGTTTAAATCCCTGATCTCTTGCTATTTCCTATGAATTGGATAGCATGTTTGTGTATGAAAGTATATATCCACTGAAAAAGTTTAACAGTTTAAGGTTATTCTTCACAGTCTTGATTATTTGCCTTTAAAAAAAAATCACATTTAAAAAAAAAAATAGCAAATGTTGGATTGTTCAGAATACAAAATGGCGACGGCAATCATAAGTTTCTGTACCAAAAAAGTATGATTTTACAGTGGCAAATTATTTTTCCACAATTTTACTTTATTTTTCCATGCCTGAGGAATTTCCTTTGCATAATACAAAAATGTAGATTTTGACCAAAAGGTATGATTTTCGGATAGCAAAAGAATTTGGGTTTTGGTCCCCTTCATCTGCCAATCATATTCCTAGAAACAAATCAAATGTGGTTGACAGAAATCTGAGTTTTAGAAATCACAATTGTAAATGGCCACAACATACAAAAGTATTTAGCCTTTAAAGCTCAGCCGCCACCTCTTTTAAATGCTAATATCTCAAACATTACTCATTGAATTTATGCCAAACAATGAGTTAGGTGCTTTCTGAGATGAATTCTGAAATCCTTCCAAACTGATGTATCAGTTCAGCTTTCATTATGTAGCAGGAAGCAAAAATGCCTATGTGAGAAAACAAAAAGGAAAACTGATCTTTTCTGGTACACCAAAAAAACCCATTTATTTCCCAATGTAACTGCATGAAATTTGGCAAGTCGGATCTTAGCTGTATACGCTAATATGGTGCAGATCCCTCATGTTCGATCGCCACCTTACCATTGAAAAGTAACACGGGCATGTGGATAAATCACAAAATATATACACCAAAACCAGGTGCATACCTTCTTTTTAATTAACCAAAGCTAAGGACTTTTGCAAAGGCAGTAGCCAGCATTAAAAACAATGCTCTGTATGTTGGCTGGAGAAACTGAAACCTCACCTACAGATACTGTACAAAGATATAGCCAGAGCATGAAATAAATAATTATCAGATTTACTTCTGGTATGCGCAGTTTGTAAAATCAGAACAGTGCATTTCCTCCTGGTGAGTTGCTATGAAGCTGGGAAGCACACCTGTATTGGGCCTTCATGCCCATACTGACTGCTATTCTGTATTTAGATGGGGAAGCACCCCCTAGCAGCATTTCTATTAAGAATGTATTTAATGGGAATCCATACTTGTCATCTCTTTTACTATTCATTAAATTCAACTTAATTTGTCTTAGTAGTCACAGTATCATAACCCCAACTCCTCATTTAGTAACGTAATATCTAGAGATGCCTACATTATTTTTTCATCAGTAGAAATTGTGAAATCGCTTTTACCTTGCAGAAAGAATGTAGTCTTCACACATGACAAAGTCGGCTCCTCATGGCTACCTAGTGGTCCACACTCACTCACTCACACACTCTCACTCACACTCACTCACTCACTCACTCATGTGTGACATCTTCAGTCAACCCTGGCTTTGTAGTCAAAGCAATTGTAAGTGCTGGAATTTGATGCCCACACTTGTAATAGTATAATTTAAAACTACAATACAATGCAGAGCACTGTTGGCTGAACATTCTGACGTGAGAGAAGATATCACAGAACTATGTTCATTTTGAAGATGAATATCCTCAGTCAGTCAGTCATTCATTGTCTGATGAGGGAGTTCCTTGATTGCTTTGCTAGAGGATAAAGCAGTCTGTTATTTTATGTCATGTTAATGTATAAATCCACCGAAAAAGTGAAATGTTATCCCATGTTTTACACTCCTGTCTACACGTAGAGGCCTAAATGTTTTCCTAGAACGCTTTCTGAGTAAAGTTCTACTTTCATGCCCAGGTTTGCTGCAAATATGTTCACTGGTCTTGGCTGTAGGTACAAGTAAGATTTTCTATGAAAATTAAAAAGGCAAAATATAAATTCTTTTTTTATTTTGGATCTCTTTCCCCGCCCTTAACTTTTTTTTCCGTGCACAGAACTGCATACATTTGGTATGCCCCACTTTTGTTGATTATGCTAAGTAAGTGCCAGATTTGGTGCTGATCCGTTGATGGAGCCAAAAATGTAGGCAAATAAATAAATGGCCTTTGAGTGGAACGTATGACTTAACCATAAAATATACATAAAATGCATGTGTAGATGTGGAGTTAAGGGTAGTAAATCTATATTTACACTATATTTGCGTACCATTAAGGGTAGTAAATCTATATTTACACTATATTTGCGTACCATCATGGTATTCTGGTAGTCACTATTATGTCTTCGATATCTCAGACTTTATATTCTGGTAATGTTGCTTCTTGTATATCTGATTGGCTACAGTCCCAACACTGGAAACATCCTTCTATATTGTTGAAAATCCCTATACCGTGAGATAAATTGTTGCTGTTGTCTGTAAGGTGCTGCCATGTCGCCCAGGAAATTGCTCTGGCAGCAGGCATTGATTCTGGGGCTGTGACACCATTTAGAAATAAGACAGGCCTTTCTGTATCGCGTTCTCCATGCAGTAAAAATTAACTCTTTGCTCCATTCCTTACTTAGCAAATGCAATTTTAAATGTAATATAACCATAGTGATTAACTTTTTTTTTATATCACTCGTGTTTCACTTATACCATTTATCCATTTTCCAAAGTGAAAGCAATTTGTTAAAATGCCATTAATATTTAGGGAAATGTGGTGTTTACACAGATTCACTACATTTCGTGTATTAATCACCCTTCACCAGGAGGTCAAAGGTTCCACAATTCGCTGTTACATTTGTTTGAATCTGAAAAAAGAGAACAGTCCAAAACAGCAGAAGATACTGTGATCAGTTCTTTACTTCATTGGTTTCAGGAGACATTTCCAACACTTGATAATGTGACCAGTTAATTGTGTGCTTTATTGCATTAAAGTGAACTGCCACTTGTGATTTCGGTAGTCCAGTTCTGATAGTCCTTTCATGCTCATAAGTTGGGAATGTATTTTCTTTTGCTTTCTGGTCTGCCCATAGAACCTTTACTGCAAGTCCATTTAAGCAAACAATGTTCAGTGTTGTAAGTCGAAAACGTTTGAGCTTGATTTTCTCTCCTATATATGGGTGTGTGACAGTGTCCCCTTTCATAACATTGTTGCAGTCTAAGCACCCCAGAAATGCATAAGTTCCTACTTTAGTTTTGGCAAATGTTAGAACACTAGGATTTCAAGTTTTGACTCCGCTCCACTACTACATACAATGTAATAAAACTGAGCTTCTCGCCAAGGGAGCATCTGTAGGGGGAGGGGATCAACCGCCAACTAGATAGACAGATAGATAGACAGATAGATAGACAGACAGATAGACAGATAGATAGATAGATACATTCTCCTCACTATCCCCGCCAGATAACAAACGCATAGTTTGTTACATATCAAGTGCTAGGGTCCAAACCTTTTCTCATAAGCCACCGCCGGGACTGCAGAATGTTGGGTGTCGAATACTAAGGCTGCGTTATCTTGATTGCCGCTCTTGCCTCTTTCATCCTTCACTAGACACTCCATGCCCCTTTATTTCCCTCCTGTGGAGTTTTATTTATCCCTGCCTTCTTCTTTTGTCACTGTTATGGGTCCCAACAGCTTAATCTAAGCACTGTCGATAACCTAAGTCTAGAATCGATGAAAGATGACTCAAACATTAGGGCCTTCAGCCCGACTACTGCATGGCTGTTTTTTTTTCTTTTTTATTGTTCATGAAGTCTCCAGAAAGCTTGGCCTGAGTAAAAACAAGGGTCTTAACC
This sequence comes from Calotriton arnoldi, assembly GCA_963921515.1. Lineage (NCBI taxonomy): Eukaryota > Metazoa > Chordata > Amphibia > Caudata > Salamandridae > Calotriton > Calotriton arnoldi. The sequence goes on along the minus strand of CAWUFW010000982.1, from coordinate 3,014,791 downwards.
TTCATTCGTATGGTTGAGTGTTGGGTGGGAGCCAGAGGGAAGCATAAACCATCAAAATAATTGGTTCATTTTTAACTTGATGTCTTCCTCCCCATCCCCTGATTTTACAATGTCTGAAAAATAGATTGGTCCACTTGGGTGCCATCATTTGTCAATGATGATACCAGCTTCTTTCCAGGACCCCTTGTTGGAATCTAGTTGCTTTGTGAACCTGAACTGCAGTACAGCAGACATCACCCAAAACATCACTATGTAGAAAGCGGCACAATAGTGCCTTGCCATCTTCTCCATCAGGAAGAGACAGAAATGTCAGCACTCTGACATGGGTAGCCCTAACTGTGTGTTCCAGGTGTTCTACCTTTTGCTTGTGGAGGACACTTGAAGTCAGTGCAAATTCTTAATTTTGCTATAAGACTGCATGGTATCCCCAGTATTAACCTCTTTGCAAGTCTTCGTACTTCTCAGTTTGGATAGGTTTAGCCCTAATTTCTTCCTTGCAGGATTCCATTGAAGGTACCATGGTCTGTTGCGTGTGTTGTCATCTGGATGTCTTTTCTCAAATTGACTAGCATGGATTCATCCTGTGTTGGGTTCACCAGCCACTCTTTCAGCTTGAAGTTCATTTTGCTGCGAAACTTGTTTTTTTAACATCTATCATTTGCTCTTTTGTTCTATTTGTGCAGCTTGATAGGAGTGACTGCACACTGCAGCATTCATTTCATTGCACACTCAAGTAAAATGCACAGGAACACTTAATTGGTGCCCCCTGTACATTCAAGGTATTCAAAGAAAGAAGGGTTGGGATCACACAGCAGAGAAAGTAGACACCAACTGTAGACCCATGCCTACTCGGCTTCTCTCTCTGGGCCAAATCTACTGACTCTACTTTGTTACAGCGAGAACAAGAGTGTGGCTTCAGTACAACTGTTGGTTCCTCAATTACAACAAGCCACTGTAAACCTCCATCAGTCTTACAGTACATGTACAATTTCCAGGAGTTCTCCTCTTTTTCAGAGCTCACAGACGTGGAGGGCAACCCATAAGAAACCTGTGTACAATATTCTGAGACAAACAGCTGTAACAGTTGGGACAATTTGCAATAACAAGCTGTCGGACTTCGTTGTACAGTAACAATAAATGAAGATGCTGTTGGACTTGGCCTTTTCTGCAGGGCCATCCTCAAAGATTTTGCCTTCATCCTCCTGTTTTCTGAACCTGTTTTTGTTGGCTTTTAGGACTCTAGCACTGGTTATCAGTAGTAAAGTGTTTGTGCTCTCTCCTTTAAACATAGTGAAAATAGTTTACAACCAACTGTCACATTTCATTTACGTGTAAGTCCCTAATAAAGTGGTGCTACATGTACCTGGGGCCTGTAAATTAAATGCTACTAGTGGGACTGCAGCACTTATTGTACCACCCACTTAAGTAGCCCATTTAAACATGACATTGCAGCCTTTGTGAGCAGTTTTAAACTACCATTTCGACCTGGCAAAATAAACCTTTTGGCCTAAACCTTCCTTTTTAATACATATAAGTCACCCTTAGGGTAGGCCCTAAATCGCCCATAGGGCAGGATGTAGGGTATTAAAAACGTTGTTCATGTACTTTTACATTTTATATGTCCTGGTAATGAAAAATGTTTTTAATTAGGCCTACCTATCCCACAGGAGAACATTGGGTTACCTTATTGCATTTAATAAGTGATAACTTTCATTTGGGAGCAGGTGGGAAAGAAGAGTTTGTTGTCTAATTTAAAACCCTCTTTAATGGTAAAGTCGGATTTTAAGTCACAATTCTGAAAATGGCACTTTTAGAAAGTTGGCATTTTATTTCCCTAACCGGTTGGTGCCTACAGCCTGTATCCTGGGTCACATGATTAGGTGTAGCTGGCCTTTGTGTAGTGCTCCCAGGCAGTGAGACAAAGGGAGAATAGATGTTGGCAGGATGGGCCATCTCAGACTTCATGGGAGGGAAGCTGTCACCTACCACACTTGCACATCACAAAGACTGACTCAACACACTTAAAAGGTTTTTACACTAGTCCTGTGTGACCAAGACAAGCTGGGTCCAGGGCAGGTAGGAAGGAAATTCCAGAAACCTTTCAGGTGGAACCCTCTAGAAACGTCTCCGACTTCAAAGCTGGCACCAAGGGTAAATAGTGGGCTGTCAGATCCACCTCTTGAGTACACATCTGGACCTGTGGAAGACTCAGAAGGAGGACTGCTGTGCTGCAAGAAGGACTGCTACTGTGCTGCCCTGCTACTGTGCTGCCCCAATGCCTGAGTGAGAAGGACTGTACCTGCATCTTGAACCCAGTACCACCAGGGAGACTCCAGGAACTAGTTGGCTGGACTCCTGATCAGAGCCTCAAGGACAAAAAGGGTTCCAACTCTCTTGAACCCTGCACCTGGACTCTACCCGCTGTGAGTCCTAACCCCCAACTCCTGCCCCTCTAGTCCGTGACCCTTGAAAGTGCGGATAGAGGTGCCTTGCCAGTCCAGCTGTGGTCTCCACTAAATCCGCCACGAAGCACCGCAAAGCCTCACCTCACAGCTACAAGCTTCATCAGAACCAACGCCGAGCGACGTGGAGCCCCACAGAGCCTCGCCGCCCTGTTCCCAGACTCACTAGAATCGACACTAAGCCTCGCCACTGGGCTGCGAGCTTCACTGGAACCAACACAACACTGCACAGACCGTGCACTAGGATTTAAAATTCTTTGTTCAGCAGGCCTAACTTTGTCTCTGTATCCGGCCTGCACTCCATCATAGTCAGCTTGAACTTGTGACCTTTGGCTCTTTCCGGTGTGACCTGTTAACCATAGTTGTCGCTTTGTGCTTATAGTACAGTTTTTACTTAAATCTTTAAAACTGCATATCTACAGTTCTACTAATTTGATTTTTTGTCATTTTGGTCTCAAATAATTTATTAAGTTTTACTCTACTTTTCTCAATTGGTGTTGGATTTTTCTTGTGTTGTGTTTTCACTTTATTACTGTTTGAAGTTTTGCATAAATACTTTACACATTGACTTTAAGGTCAGCCTGACTGCTTTGTGCCAAGCTACCGGAGGGTTGAGCACAGGTTAATTTGGGGTTTGCTTGTGTTTCACCCTGGTTGCTGCTTGAGTGGGGTTTCACCCCCTCAACCAGTAACCCAGCTTCCAACAAATACCTGAAAGGATCCTATTGATATACGTTAATTGATTATATAATATTGATTATATTAAAAACCTAATGTTCAGAAAATAAGGCGAGAATGGTGACAACGAGTTGGCAGTGCAGTGAAAAAAAGTAACTTCATTCCTGAAATATATATACAGTGAACATATACTTCAGCGTTTTCAAGGACTCAAATGGATGGCAATTTCCAGAAACAAGCAATGTAATAAACATGTTGTAGAGTGAGGGAAAATTCAATATGGTAATAATAGCAAATTCTTTTCACAGCAAAAGTCCGCAAATGACCAAGGGGCGGCATTCAAGAAACAAGTTGTGGATTTTAAATCCAATTATTAAGTAATTGCACGTCTAGGATCATGTGGCTTGGAAGATTCTGCAGCCACTCCAAATAGTCGGGCTAAATACAGTGAAGCTCAAAGTACTAAGTTTAGAGTCAGCTGTGGCATGACTTCAGGGACATATCTATGTTGAGGTTCAGGAGGTTTGCAGGAGTTCAAACACATGTGCCACCTGTGTACCAATTCATCCGGTGCACATCTGTGCAGGCTGTTAAAGCAGATTAGGGACTACTAGTGCAGCATCCAGCCCTTGAAAGGGAGCTATTCCGGAGCTCGGCCCAGAGACCTGCTCAGGAGCTCGGCCCAGAGACCTGCTCAGGAGCCTGGCAAAATCCACCACCTCTTTTATGGTTTTGTTGGGTCTACACCGGGAATTCCAGACATCGTAGATTTGTTCTTCAAGTCAGGTTGTACATCAGTGGGTGGATTTTTATAATGCACTAGGCACCTGGTTTTAAAAATGTGAACATTTATGTATGGTGCTATGAGTAGAAAAGTCCATGCCGGAATACCTTTCTTTTTTATCACAGCAATTTATGGTTGTAATGAGCAAGCATAGTCGACCTTTCGATTTTGAGAGGATCAGGTCTTGCACATCCAGTTTATAGGAGACTATATCTTTAACCATTTGTCTTATTACATGTAAGGTGGAAGAGAGGTGTCCAAGCAGGCAGTCTGGAAGAAGTGAGTTGTGGCTAGGGTCTTGGATGTGCCCACTTAAGTTGCTTTTAAGTGCACAATGCTTTTTTTTAAATGTAAATTTCTATTTTTTGTTCACAAAAAGTGAATTTACACCTACATACTGATTTAATTGCATACCCTAATATTAGAACATTGGAATGTTGCGAGCTCTATTGAAGACAATGGGGTAGCTCCAGTCTTATAATGGCTGGTATAAGACCAGACATCCAACATTCCAATGTTTGTCTTCATGTCTCTCACTTTTTAATTTCGAACATTCTACCCTTAATGGGTGAAATGTTCTAATAGCTTTATAGCCCTTATGCCGAGGTCTGTACCGGTTGTTAAAGGCCCTCTCCCTCATTATAGGCCCTCGCCTCAACTTGGGTTCAGGGCCTTTAACAACCGGTATAGCCCTCGGCAGCATGCAATAAGGCTATAATATACCAGTCTAGTGTAATATTTTGCATAAGCAAATCTTCTTACAGGGGCGCAGAGTTGATGTTCCAGAGCAAGGGTCTTTGGAAAGTTTGTGAACGTTGACAATCTTTCAGGCTCGTGGGTATTTACAGACTTTTCTAAGGCACATTCTTACCATGAATACACTTGAATAATTTCTGTGAAGGGCAGGGGCAAATTTGTATTCAGGGTGGGGATAGGGAGAGAAATCCCCAAAAATTGGTGAGTGTAAGGTGGGAACGATTTCTCCATAGGGGGAAAACATTTTCCTTGTGGTGAAAATCTTTTTCAAAGTTAATTGCATTATTAGAAATAAATTCCTCCTTGTGTAAATGTTTACACCTAATACCTTTATGAATGTGTAAATGTCTTTGCAGGTGAGTAACTTAAAATTCACAAACTAATTCCAGAATTTCATGTATGCCTTCTAGGACCACCTCTGGAAACCTCTGTGAAGCGAGGTCTAAAATGAACACCAAACTTTGGCGTAAAGTTACGCAGTACATTTCTGACTTTTATTAAGGCGTCAGTCCCAGTAGCACAACTTCCATAGTATCTTGCGTGTGTTGGGTTTGCCGTGGTATGTGTGCGGTTGCTGGGTATGATGGTGGAATGAGGGCTGAGTACTCGCCAGAGCTCGAGCGTGTACTGCACACCTGCCTTACCTTTCACAATCTGGTCTGAAGTAGACATGTTTACACAACATGAATGTTGGATAAGCCCATCCTGCCACTATTCAGGCAGCTCCAAAGTGCGGCTGAGATGCAAACTGTGAAAAAGTCAATGTATTGATTCATTAAACTATAGCTAACCACTTAATCTTGAAATTGATTCTTTCCTTTCTCAAATACCTGAGTAGTTAGGACGGGAGGGTTATTTCGACATAAACCCCACCCGATTTTATCCTATTCAGATTGCATTCCATTTTAAGTCAACAACGTGTTTTTTCTGTTGTTTTTTTTTTATGACGGAGAATCACGCACGTTTGTTTTAACAACTTGCATGCGACTTATCACGACTGCCTGCTGATTGGGATCTATAGTGAACTAACTCGCCTTTCACATATATACTGCTTTTATTTAACCAAATGTTTGGAATCTGGATTCGAAATATGAACCACAGATTCTGACGATAAAAGTAAAGAAAGATATATATGCGTTATTTGTTTATGTATGCTTTATTTGTATAGCGCGAAGCTAGCCAAAAAGGGAGTGGAGCCAGATGATATATGTTAGAGGAAAGCTAATTTAAAGACATTTGTCATTCCGCATAGCTCATTTGTTTGTGTAACCTGAGGGCTACAAGGTAGACTTTTCGCAGAGCGCACTCAGCCATAAATCCTTCCTCGGTCCATAAGACACCCCCACTGTCTTAGATGATTTTTATTATTAAAAACGTGCCATTAAAAAAACTGTCGGGGATTAATATTGTAGATTGTTGCCAGAGATGTTTTAAGGCATGGGCAAAGTGGGCTCTGGCCCAGGGCCCCATACTTTCAGGGGCCCCCTGATAGTTCAAACTCTGTTCTGCAGAGAGTCTTGCCCTGATGACCTTGAATCATTTTTAAACAGATTGTTGTGAATAGCGTTTTTCCATCATTTATTTTTGATATGTGAGAGTCTATTACAGACATTTTGCAGACCAAATGTGTTTGTTTCATGCAACATCCATATAAAAAGTTTCTTTTAGATCACTACAGGGCCTCACAAATGAGAAATGGGAGGGTGTCACAGAGATTATTTGCAGTAATATTAGTGAGCTGCTGTTGTGTTACAATACTAAAACACACACACCACTATCCTTGAATATCAGATGTATGCACATTTTGAATTTGATCAAAGAGGGCATGAAAGAGCTGAAACTGGATCATAAAATCAAAGCTGTTCCGAACAGGGGCCCTAAAATACATTTGACCCAGGGCCCCCAAAACCCCTAAAACGTCCCTGATTGTTGCAGTATTTTTTTTTTTTTGCTTAAGAAATCGCTTGCTTTTGTATTTTTGGTGAAAGTGTGGGCGTCGGCGGAATATCGCTATATTTCATGGATTTACAGTCGTGGTAGGTTGTAATTTAGAAAAATTTGAGAGTTTAAAGTTAGATCTCTTAGTAGGGAGTTCGTATGGAGCTTAAAAAATAATGTTGCGAAGTGTGTTGGTTTTTTTTGGACTGAACATTTTGAACTTTTATACCGGCAGACATTTTCTGCAGTGGAATTTTAGGAAAGAGCTTTGCCCTGTGCAACAAAAGGGAGTGATTGTGCCTTTAAATCATGTAGATTGAATTGTGAAGTTCTTTATTTGGCCACCAGAAGCCTGAAAACTAAGTGAAACCTCGCCTTCCAGCATACTGCATATCCAGACTGCTAATATTAAATTAAAGAAATTGAATCTTGGGAACTAAGGAATATATCAGATCCCTGTTGCCCTAGACACCAATAGTAATGATCATTTTCCACGTACCCAGGGGTCCTCGCAATCACTGATGGTTAAGGGCTTTATTTGTAAAGGGGCATTTCCATTTTCATGCAGCCCCACATCTAACAGCCGCCCCCACCCCCCATTCCCCCTTTAAGGGATGATATTACTGTGTCACTGCAAACACAGCTCTCATGTGGACCAACATTGTTGTAGTGTAAGAGTGGGTGGGTACTGCAGGGGGCACTGTTGATGACCCTTCTGCCCAGCTGCAGGATTTATACCCACCATTCCAGAAGATGGCTGAGTGGAAAGGGATATGTGGTTAAATTGCCTGTTTGGCTTTTTGTCTCCACCTTTCCTGGCTGGGAGGAGGTACTTTTCATAATCCCTCTCCACCCCACTTGAGGGTACTCCCTACACTCTAGAATGAAAGGAATAATATCATGCACACCTTGCACAGTAATACAAGTGCTCAGTAGTGAGGGTATCTTCTCAGGGTGGATCCCACTGGGTGCCATCCACATTCTCTCAGGCCAAGGGATGATGCTAGGGTCCGCTGACTTTTCAGGACTCATGGGTGTGTACACCATAGCCTTATTCCAAGTGTTGGAGCAACCACAATCAAAACTTGGAGTCTGATAGCAAACACAGAACAGAGGTTGGCTCCTTCAGAAATCTTTGACCGCAAGGGATAGGATGGCCTTGACAGCAGGAGGATAGTAGGGGCAAGTTCTAGGCAGTCCTTGCACTAATCCTGCCTCCCCCTCCTCGTCCTTGGGAAGCACATCCACTTGAAGAGAAGTGAAAAGGGCAGGTCTCCCCAAAAAGCTTTGTAACCTTTTAAAGCAGAGTCTACAGTCCCACTGCTCACCCTTACCATCCACCAAATGGCAGTTATAAAAACTGGGTTATTACATGTGAAGGATTCTCATCCTTCGCAAGTAATACGTCCTCAATTGTCTTTTTACTGGGAACCAATTACTACATTGTAGCACTTGGCTCTCTCAGGGTTGGGAAGCAGAGAAGTGCAAGGCCTACTCAGGGGAGATGATGTGGGCTAGTAACCACAGCTAGTTAGCTGGTGTGCAACAACAACACTCATTTAACCACTGTCTAGTCAGTGATTTTTCTTATAAATAGGAAAAGTACTCTAATTACACACACGTTACTTAATATTAAGCAATAATTACAAATATATACAATTAGCCAGATGGAAATAACTTTGGTGACACCCTTATATCACGTTACATCCCTAGTGGGTCCTGAACCCTATATCCACAATCCCTGTCCGCCTATAGTAGATGCAATATTTCAATATAGGGGGCATCTTTATTAATAAGTCGGTAGTACCGACTTTGTCAGGGTGCCACCACATTAGTAAAAGCACATATTTATTACAGTCACAATTGCAACACCATTGAAAACAATAGGGACTGTACCAATTTTCAATACAAGTTATAACCCACCATTAAAGGCAGTGGGGCTAATACCAATATTTAATAGCATTCATTATACTGTAAAAGCTTGCATTGGCAACCATCAACATTGTCAATAAACCATTGAATTGAAAAACATTTGTTCCAGAGACTTTTGTTTACGTTTGCTATGCTGCTACTATATCTTTTAGGACCAACCAACAGCGGCACCTGCACTATAGAGCTCATGAACGAAAAGCTTCAGCTCCAGGATTGCTTAAATCAATGGAACACTTCCCCCGGGGCCAGGGATTCAGTCCCTGTGAGACTTAGGGTGACTTTAAAAAAAAAGCATTTCTGAGGGGGTTACTGCACTCTTGCAGCCCTCCCAAATATGCTTTAAAAATGTTGGTGGTGCCTCTGTCCACATCTCACCCTTACTTCGGCTAATGGGGCGCTCTTTCGCCCGGCGGCCTGAATATACAATGAGCGGCTTCCACGCTGCGGGTGCTTTACTTTTTGCAGCCTCGCTCTGCTTTATTTTTTTAGTTATGCGTGTTCGGGTCCCACCTGGGGCACCCACAAGCATCTTTCACTTGTTGGGGCCTGCGGGGGCCACAATGCTCCTGTGGCCTCTGCCCGGCTCCCCATGCTTTTGCTGGATCGGTTCAGGATGCAGCAACATTCTGCTCCCTATTCAGTCAGGAGCAAACACTCTGACTTTAGGTTCAACCCAGATGCGGGAGCCACTTTGACCTCCTTTGCCTGTGCTGGCCACAAGCAGGAAGCAGTGTGCCTGAACCTGTCCCCCCCCCCCCCCCAAGCATGAGTGGTGGGGAACACACCCAGCACTGGTCTCTTCTGTCCCGGAGGGATGGAGTCCCAGGGGCCAAGAATTATTCGGGGAGGTGATGCACACCCCTTCCCATGGATGGAAATCTTGCCCCACCCACCCCCTGGAGAACCCGGTTTACATGAGGGTAGCTCTGGCCCTGTATGGGGTGATTTTGCTGTTACCGAGCTCATTTTGCTCATGGAGGGCTCCTTGCCTCCAACTCTGCTTTTCTCTGGTGAACTTAATTTTACTTCGCCTTGCACCAGACTTTCCTCTGTCTGGGTTCTTGTGCACTCTTCTGCATGGTGGACGTCTTCCAGCACCTCTACAGCCAGCAAGTAGAATTCTCTTCCTGCTGAACTCCTCAGGTCTCACAGCCTCCTGGTTTCTGGAAAGGCACCTGTGTGTCAGCAGAGTGAAGAGCCAGGCCACAGAATTACCACAGGAATCATCCAGGATTCCCCAGCAGGTCCATTCCCCCAACTGTTCATCAGGGGGCATAAGAGGGCAAGGCCACTGGCCCTGGAGAGACCCATCCTAATCCTGTGGTTCAGCTGGAGTTAGTCTTTCAGTACATCCTTGCAGTGACATTAGGTGGCTTCTCCTTCTAGCTAGTCATTCTTTCACTGTCGTCGCTCTCAGGTCTAGTATCCTCCCCCCTGTGCAGGGTTTTTTAAATGGGGATGGAAAGTTCCAGAAACCAGATACCCCTGACCAGTCCTTGGGTGTCACGTCACTCCTCTTGTGTTCCAACCCTCCTGCACAGCATTCTAGGACCTTTCAACACGTCGACTTCAAGAGGCCTATGAAAACACCTTCAATGGGAGCCTTAGCTCTGCCCCCAACTCACACAGATGCCTGATCCCTTCCCAGCAAAACCTCAAAACGGAGCCCTCCTTGTGTTAGGTACCAGAGGTCTGGCCATCCTCCTTTGTCAATGTGGACTTCTGCTTTCCCAGCCCAGGTGCAGTGTGAGGAGTTAATTAGCAGGTGCAGATTGCCTCCCAACCCTTTCCTTTCCCAAGACGTGAGCCAAGCACTGTTAAAGCTCTGTGTGGGGAGACCTTTGATCCTCCTGCTGGCCAGCAGCATAATTAACTTGACCCAGTAGGCTGGGGGACAAGGGCCTGGACCCTGATTATGGCTGAGTCAAGGAAATATGAAAAATCTTTGAATGTCATAAGGAGTATTGGTATGATAAAAGGGACTGTAGCTCTCCACTCGGAATGCATGCTTATCCTAAGATTGGTACGTCACTGGGGCCTGTAGCACAAAACTGTACATTGGTGCAGTTTGTGCCTATGTGTCAGTCAGTTAAGCAACATAGGCTTTCAGTTACCACTACAGACCCTATGATAGCCCTGTCATACTTTAAGGCCTACTCTAGGTCAGCACCAGTTTTTTGAATGGTGCTGTCTGCGACAGGCTACCTGTGCACAGATACCGGACTACGCAAGAACGTAGCCTCTTACACACAGTCTGCACATGTGTTCATGTGCAACCAGTCCAGAGTCTCTTACTCTACCTGGGCAGCAGCAGCTTTATCTTAGAAGGCAGACACTGGTAGTTGGTACTCAATCCTTTTACTGTGAATGAGACTCAGCTGGTGAGACTCATTCACAGTAAAAGTCGCAAAACTGGGTAGTCAAAAGTGAAAACCCATTTGCAAACACAGAAAATCCCTTGACCTGAGCTAAAATGCATTTAACTTGATCCAGTCTCAGAATATATTCAGACTTCCTATAAACAGGATGGAATGCCCTCACCCACCAGCAAGGTGGCATGCTTCATCATTGGGTCCCTCCTGGCACCGGTCCTGTAGATCCAGGTGCGAGCTACTACCTTTAATATGGAGCTCCAGAGGTATTTGTTGACTGCCAGGATATGTTTGGGTGCCCTATGTGCTTTGAAGAGCCACTGATGCTGTGGGGCAGAGGGGAAGGGGAATGCTGTTAAAATGACCTTATTGGTTGGGGTAAACTTTAGCCTAATCCTGATAGGTAGGGTAAGAACATGTATGGGGGTTACTTCAACCCATTCTAATAGGTCAACATGTTTTTGCTATTGAGTACCCTCTGTTTAGTTGTCAGGGCTTACTTCAAGACCAGAAGTCCCTCTCTGCTAGATAAGAAAAAAGGTTAACTACAACTGGTAAAATGTATGTCCAGTCGCAGCTTCTCTCAACTGGTAAAGAGCATATGTTCCTTCAAGTTCGGGTTAGTTTGCCTCCACTCGCTAATGAGGGCTAGGATCCAGGCCCTGCTGTGCATATGTCTCAAGTTTTGCGAGGATAGGGGGTCCATCCTGTTTGACCTTTTCCTGCTTCCAACTCCTCTTGTGTGATTATGAACCCCATTTGCTACAGCAGTGTTCAGGAAATCTAATCAACAGCGCCTTGCTTAACCAAAAGATCTCATAAATGATATCTAAATATGGCCCTGTCTCCACTTCTGTCACTTCAGTGCCTAGGTATCCTCCCTCTACAACAGGAATGAGAGCAACACATTTGCACAGTCCTCACCCTCCATCTTGTGCTAGACCGGGCAAGTGTCATCCAAAATGGATCCTCTTGCCTCCATTACTCTAGCTCCCTCACCCTCACCCTCACCATACATGAACCACAAAGGCCGCATACACAAATAGGCTTAACATGCACTCTGGATGGAACTGGGTGAGCTCCTAGAAGAGGACCTTTATACAAGTGGGCCAATAGTTTTCCACGCATGTGACCCAGATAAAAAGGTCTAGCCACACGATAAATCCTTTCAATACAGCATGCTACCACCACTGCTCTATGCACAAAACCCAATGACTGCGTCAGGAGTCTTCTTTCTCAAATGAGGGCATGCTTGGTGTATCTTTCCAGATCACATGACAACTCCAGGACCTCTCATAGTCTGGAGCAGGGCTAGGCCTCTGTGCACACACTATTTAGCGTGAATGCAAGGCCAAAAATGAAGTCAGGATACCAGCTACATGCAGCCCGGCACTTAAGGCAGGGGAGCATGCTAGTTTGGCATGCAAGGGACATTCTCATCCAAACAGAAGCTAATGTCTGTTTCTACCCAGATGTAAGGACTGGATTTTCTATGCATGCCCTTTTCGTTTTGTCCCTCTTTTGAATTCGGTATGTCAGCACATTTCAGTGAAGGTATTTGATTCAGCATTTGAATAGAGTTAATTGTTCTTTCAATCATTAATGTATATTCCCCTTTTAACTTTCTAAATTTGTGCGGTATGCCTGTGATTCGAGAATTAATTAGCCATGATTTGTCTAGCATTACCAGTGTGTCCAGCTATAAATCTATACCAGGATGCAGCCCCATAAGGCGTGGATTTAAAGGGGCGCTTCTATAGAATACAGCAATTTTACATGTTATCAAACTGTTCCCCTTCAGGTATCATAAGGTTTCAGTCTTTAGGTGTGTTCCTAAGCAGCTACCTTCAACGTGGTGGCTTATTCAAAATACCATTAATAAGACAACAAATATCAGTTTGCCTTTTTGAGTGCTCGTATTCTCAAGTTTCTGCATTAGCTAGCACACCATGCCACGAAGCAATATGGCTGAATACATGTATTTGTTCTGAACTGCTGCAAATATTCAATATTACAGTTCCGAATATTCAACGCTTTATATCCATTTGCGCATTACGATGAACACATCATGAGCAAATCTTGCTAATTGACTGGATATAAATTCACTAAAACTGTAAAGGGAACTTATGATTCTTTACGTAGCTGATTAAAATATTTCAGTATATAAAAAGCCCTTTAAAACCGCAATTGAAAAGACAGAGTTAGGAGACAAAAATAAAAACCCTTGAAACTTGCCAGCATGGTGAGCAGTGCAATTGTATGTCCCTCTGAGTGCACTACTCGCAACCTCACACTTCACTGAAAACGTTTTTGATGTTAACACAGGTGACATTGCTCCAGGTTTGTGTCACTTTCGTGACATAATTCTGATGCAAAGTGTTATGGTGGGATTAACTATCCAACACAAATTAGGATGTGTGTTGGATAGTATCCTGTAGTAACACAAGTTCTGGTATGCATTGGTATGTGTTACTTTGCGTCAAGGGGGTGTTCCGTGGATGGTGCATGGTCGTTCCCGTACAGCCACCCATGGGTTTTGACACAAGTCTCCATCTACAAACATTGGTAGACAGGGATTTGAGGCAAAATTGTACACCTCCTCGAGGCAGGAGTAAGGAGCAGAAACATTTTAATTTCTCCTTGCTTTCCCATCTTTGCATGTGTGCTACACTCTACAGCACACAAACAACGTGGGAAAAGCCTTAAAGCCTAATTTTGGCACTGAAAGGGTCCCCTAGCAGTACAACACCCATGCTTAAAAGAATACACACCCTTGCACTATAACGCAAGGATGTGTGTGCTGGTGCATGGCTGCTAAAAGTGCACCAGCACTGGGGGAGAGAAAAAAAAAACCATATCTTACTAGATATCACACATTGTTTCTCTCTCCCTTTCATGTAAGGCAGTGCTGCAACTTTGGTGCAGTGTTGCCTTAGTTCAAATAATAGTAAATCGGGGCCTACATGTCCATGCACATGATTGATGGTGTGACAGATGGTGTTCAAAACCCATACACTACAGAATCTACTTGATTCAACCCAGGGACTGGCCTTGCACTAGTCTTGAGTTGAGCATGCATGGTTGCTGATCCCAGATCCCACTTCAGAAGTAATCAGTATGCTCCAAGCGCAGGGCCTGGCCATATACCATCCCTCAAGTTTAACACCATGATACTATGGAAGTAATAGACAGATGCTCCTTTTAAAGAAAAAAAGTGATATGCTGGGAATACATCGGTTGGAGCATGCCTTGGTCTGCTGGACTACTCTGCTGCCCCAGAGGAACCTGACACAGTTGCCAAAGGAGAAGTTGTCCCACTAGGACAAGCTCCAAACCCCAAAACACTGATATATCCCATTGCAACTCACAAATAGGAGGAGAACACCACATTGTACTCCTTGTCCTATTTGCTATTCAGAAATACTTTTCAGTCTCATAAAAGTGCCTTTGTACATTGTAAAAATATTTTATGGTTCCAAACCTTGTGATTTTGCAAATGGTAGGTTTTGCAACTAATCTAGTACAAAAGTGTCTTCATCTTGGTTGGCAGTAGGATCCCACTACTCATCTAAAATTCATACAGTATTCAGTCACGTTTTCTAAGGTGAGGGTAGTACAGTGGTACAGCCATGACATGTCCTGTGAGTGATTGCAAGGGGTGAACCCTTCTGACCACCACCTCCTATAGTCGGGCAAGGATAGCATCCTTGTGGAGGGAAACATGGGTGCATGCCCAGCTGTGTGCAGTTCAAGGTAAGGCCACGCTTACTAAGACATGGATTTGAGTGTCAGTTATGGCCTGCCTGACCCATGAGGGTTGGTGGCCTTATAGTGGTAACCCTTCAAACCACATTCAACAATAGCCTGGG